>OU427010.1:4731768-5036768 GCA_911387935.1 Dolichovespula saxonica
TATTTACTTATTTCTATCCGATTGGTTAATAATTTATCGGCACATCTTATCTTTCCATCGAATAAACATAATTCGAAAAGTACTCTATAATTCTCTCCGCTCGATGAGAAAATGACGATTTCCGGATAGCAAATATGTTCGAAAAGAAGTAGAGAAATCTGCACGTAGTTTATTTAAATGTAGATTCGCGGTGCAATCCCGATAACGGTCTCGTGATGATCGTCGTATCTCTTTCTGTTCGTTTATCCTTTCAAATTAATCTCATCAAACATTATTCGAGAAGTAAGTTAATACCGTACGTGTACGCCGAATCGATACTACGAATATTTATTTGCAAATGGATAAATAAGGGAATAATATATTTATTGTGTTTACTGTTTTATTTAATGTTTCAAAAAAAAAAAAAAAGAAAAGAAAATATCGACACGGGGATAGTTTGGTAAATAAAGAATGACTGCAGCCGTAATAGAAAAAAAAAAAAAAAAAGAGAAAAAAAGAAAAAACTTTCTTTCAAACTATGATAAATGCTTCGCTCTAGAAACTTATGTCAAATCGATTGATCACGCTTCGAGTTTTGTTCGAGATCACGGATGGCCGAGGTCGCGCGTATCGATACTTTCTCTCGTTCGTTTAATCGTCGGTATTTTATCGTCCTGTTATGTTTCACAGCCTTTATTTATACATCGTTGCTTATCCGGAACAGTCGTCGGATTTTATAATCTCTCGCATGCGATCGAGTTTAACTTGCACCCTATCTCCAATGTATTATTTGTTATCTCAACCGTTTATCTTTTAGTTACCTGCTTACCCCCTTGTCACCTGTTCGTCCCAAAGGTACGAAAGCCCGGAGGCTGTGCTGTGCGGTTCTTGAAGTAGGTCAGACAAAAGATGCCGTCTTTTACGGTACTTTATGTTCACCTTATGACTTTTGCCCAACGAGAATTCCGTCGGATAATGATCTTAACCTAGAGCTTTCCTTACCATAAAACAAAGTAGAAACAAATGAGTCCGATTCCTGGTTATGATTCTCGTATAACTTTGATATTATATCTACGGTGTCAAAATTTCCTTATCCATTTTCACCTAACCCTAATGGTGTTATATAGGTCATACGGTATATCGTATTGTTTAATGCGTCATCTTTTATCAAATATAACTGGGAACGTAATGGCGAAAAAAGGAGTAAAAATGTTAAAAGTCCACTAGGCGTTTATTACTTCTCTCTATAAAGATATTTTTCAGACAATTTTGTCAATGTTACGAGGACGCATTAAGTTGGAATGATAATTTCTTTATAGAATTCCCATATCCCGGATGGTCTCTTGGAAGATATGTCATAAATTTGATACGAGTGTAATATTTTCCTGGGAATATATTTTTCGTAGGGATTATACACGGATTAGAGGAGGTCGCGCACGATTGACCTACCTCCTTTCAAATTTCAATTTTATCGGCAATCCCAAAAATGTCGTCGTAAGATAAAATCCCAAACGAAAGTGAAAAAAAAATGTCAATCTCGAAATAATTCTTGAAATTTACAGACCGGAAAAACTGACCTACTAGTGGGACTCAGTTTCATATCGAATTGAATCGCATGAACGACGTTCCGAAGAGGAGGAGACCGTTGAAACTCGGACTCCGTGATTCTTCGTGTCGCCGACCGACAAAATTTCCAGTTTCTCGATAGAATGATTTATCGTACTGCGTAGACTTAACGAGATACTACATGCACAGGTAGATGTAATTAGTACGATAGAGAGACTCTCGCTGCAACTCGGATAGATAAGAAACTACCTGCATATAGTGTGGTATGAGATTAATAAACGAAATATTTCAAGCGATATCTTCAATTGCTTCCATATCGATCTATTTATATTGCATAATATTCAGTGAGATATTAGAACGTTACAAACATAGAATTAATTAACAAATTATGACGATGATGATATTGATTGAACATTTCTGATAACGATTATAATTATTATCATTATTATTATTATTATTATTATTATTATTATTATTACTTTCGCTCCCCACAAATCGTCGAGATAAGTTCTTCTCTCCTCGTGATCATAAACACGCAGAACGGGAGAAGGCGACTCCTCACGGTCGGTACCTGGCAAGTACAAGTGCCGCTGACCTTGATCGTGACTCCATGTAAGTGGGACAGAACCTGTGCCGGCTTGAACGAATTTTTATACGTTCGCCGCTTCGGCAAGTGGATATATTGCTTTCTTTTATAGATTCCGCGATCCTTACGTCGTGACAAGGGTACGAAGCATGACGAAGGAACTTTCTAAATTCGTACGTACGTACGTAATGATGTCATAGCCGATGTTAATCCAACTGTTTACATTTCGTTCTCCTTTGACCGAACGAAAATGTACTTTTTTTTTTAGTTTAAATTTCAATGCAGGTATCGCGGTCAAAACATACTTTGGAACTTACCTCGTAGATCGATCGTTTTTAAAGCCTTCGTAAATTAATAAAGATCTAATCGATCGGATTTTAGCTTTCTGAAAGTGACGCGAATAATTTGAATTTATTAATTCGGTTTTTTTCTTCGTCGAACGAATACTTTATAAAGATTGCTATCACATTTTGATAATCGCGACAAATATGAAAAACGAATATTACATGTCCGTTCGTACAACAATAATTCATTATCAATCGCAAAGAAACACGTTTGTTTTCTATCGCAAGCTCGAACGCAGTTGGCGTAACGTCGATCCTTCGATTCCTATGTCGGTGACCCAGACGAGAAACACGTAGAGAAGTCTTCGGAGAGGAATACCTAATAGGGATAAATGTCACATGACGTAGCCATAAATCGTTGGATGATCGTTAAAACGCCTAATCCTAAGGAAACATTCGATGCATTTGGGTCGTGACCTCATAAGAAGGAACGCGCGAGGAGACGACTTTTGAGGAGACAACAATCGATGGTCATGACCCAGGATATCGAATGCAAACTGGGTCAGAATTATCCGTAGCTCCTTCGAGTCACGCCCGTCATTTTTCTTTACCGTTGAACTGAGCCCCGAGATTCGCGAGAGTCCCATAATATTATTTTATTCTTTTCACTTCCATCGATGTATCTCAAATTTGCAATAAGGAACGTATTGTCTGTATATTGAGATTTGAATTTTTTCTTTCTTTTTTTTTTTTTTTCACATCGGAAGCACGTAGAAATATCATCAGAAGTTTTATCAACGTTCGTAAAGAAGGCACGTCCGATTTAGAAAGAAGGAAGTGCGCGTGCTTAAGGAACCGAGTTGGAAATACTTTCTAATTTGAAAAAAAAAAAAAAAAAAAAAACTATGAAAGACACAAGAAAGAAACTTGTTCGTCCCTTTGATCGTTCACTTAAGAGTACGGAAACGTGTATTAGCGTCATCATGCGATTATCAAGTTTAGCTCGCAACCGTAAGTCTGGCGGTCATCCGTATAAAATACCTTAATCGATTCCTGTCACCACCAGAGCTATTACGTGTTTGCGTCGTTGTACGTAGAACGATGACGAAATATTAGCGACCCTGACATTCTCGATGGTGCATTGATTTTTTTTTTTTTTTTTGGCGATTGTTTCGTTCTTTGAATCGAATTTTTCAGTATTAGCTTTTAAGCGCTTTTTTTAAAGATTTACGAAGAGAATCGACGTATCTCCTTTTATTTTCGCGTTTCGACGATTTCAATTGGCCATGACACCGACGACGAAGGCCAGCAATAGTTTACTACGGCTACTGCGAGGAGTTTCGTGACTCCATAAGGAAAAGGCGGAGGTAGCTGGCTTTCTCCAAAGCCACTTGACCCGGTCCAGTAACATCCATCCATGGTCTGTCACGGTTGTGACATTTTCAACGATTTTTCCACGTGATAATCGTGAAAACGGGAAAAAAAAAGGAAAGAAAATATTATTTCAAACATAGTAACGTTTCTCTAATCTACGTGGGAAAATGAAAATCTTACGTTTCCTTCCGATCGTCCCTTTTAATATTCTCGGTTCTCTCGTTGAAAAAGATACGTATGGAAAGCATAGAGCGAGCTAAGAAAAAAGAATATATATATATATAATATTAATTAACCGAGATAATTAACAAATACGTTGATTGTATACATTTAGAAAAGTATAATAACGTTAAATAACAACTTTTTACTATCGCGAAAGATATAATTTCCTAATAGTTTCATTTAAATATAAACTTTATATATCGCAATTAGATCCTCGGGTATGAATTTTCCGAAAGGAAAATAATTTATTGGCCCATTGTAATAACAGCTAATTGGATTATAATAATTCTAATCGATCGTAATCTTAACATTTCTCACGCTACGAACAATAATCCTAATATGAATTTTATCTTTTTAACGCGCGAAATTACACTTTCGCACATTCTCTTTTGTATCGAAGATTCGCCCGTAGATTTTTCTCATTAATTCCTACTTGAAACGATCTCGCTAAACTCTTATATATTTTTACACGTAATACCTCGCGTATCGCTTATAAAATGATTTATAGTCGATTTTAGATCGAAAAATCGCGTATTTTGGGTCGGCCATGGAACTTGTGACGTTGTGCGCATGCGCGAAACGAAATACGTGATTCCTTGCCGGCTCATTAGCGCCATTTTGGATTCGACCGTGACAGATCGCAAGGTAGCTGCGTCGTCCTTGTAATTAACAATTAATTAACATGTCATTTTTCGAACGTATTACATCTTCCGATATATCAATCGACGGCCGAAAACGCGTTCTCCGCGCGCGTGTATTTTCAAGACGGGGCATCCTCGCGTTTAAGAGATATCCGAGAAAAATAAAATCGGCGTCCCGGTGTCCTGGCGTCCCGGCGTTCCTTCGAAGGTACGTTCTGTTTTTTCTAATTTTCGACTCTTATTTTCACGATATTTCTATTTCTCGTGCGTTTTAATAGCGATCAGCATGATTATTTATCGTTTGTTAATCGTCGGCGATCGTATTTCGTTTTATATTAGATTTTCGTACACATTTTATATGTATAGGTATACACGTATACTCGGACACACACACATACACACATATACGCAGTAAACACGCACCAACCTGCACTCTTTACACATCGCATATTCATACGTATACATATGTATATAAATATATATATTTTTATAAGTACACACTTCATAGTATAGATATTCGTGCGCATATATATGTATATATAAAACGGAGCCACATATCGTATATAAATACGACGATATATATTACTTATTTTATAGTAATAAGGCGGCTCTTTAGTGTAAATAGAATACAACATATTCTAGGAATCAGACGAAATATAGGTTATCAAAAACTTTGTATACATTCTTACGTATACACACAATAGTTAGATGCTCATGTATTCTCTATTGTTATGTTGTGCTTTCATCGATTCCAAGAAATCCCTTCTCACAGAAGACAACACTGTACAATAACAAGATTCGACACATTCGTCTCTTTGTAGCAGACGTAGAGAAGTCACCTCCGATCAGTCTATTACGATCCTTCTCGCTAGCAAGATGTACATTCTTATTAGAAAGTAAGTAATATTATATTACGTTTCAATTAACATTTCTAACTTCATTTAATCATATATATATATATATATTTGTAACAATAAATTAATATCGTTATCATAAATGAATCATTATTACGTAGCATGTAGAATACTGTTATTAAAAAATAATAATGAATTCTATATGCGCAGTCTTATTAGAGATTAATTAATATTATATTACGTTTCAATTAAAATTTCTAACTCCATTTTTGATCTTATATATATATATATATATAATGATAAAAAATAATGTCATTATTATAAATGAATCGTTATTACGTAGTATGTAGAATACGTTTATTAAAAAAGATAATAACGAATTCGCATGATTAATGATATTTTTCCGGAAAGAGTCGGAACAGTTTTTCGTTCGTAACTTTAGCGATTAACTTTCCAGCGGCTTCAATTCTGGCAACTTCAAGAAATATTATTTGCGATCGCGTGCGAAGCGTATCTTAGAATAAGCGTTTAGTTATATTTTAAATATGTATAATTTAATTCATACGATATAAATTTGCGAAACCGTGTTCGTATCAATGCGTCGTCGTTCTTCGTGATCCTGGGACAAGATGCTGAGTCGTGCAAGAAGCAAGAAAGACTTCGGATGAATAAATTACGTTACAAATGTTCCCTCGATAAATGTTTCCCTCCATAATTTTTTTTTTTTTTTTAATTACAACATCGTCACCAACAATCTAATTTGTCTTTTTATTTTACAGATCAATCATTGCATTCGTGCGCGAGGCAATGTACGATGCGAGTGTCGTATCGATCAAATGTGAGAAGAATCGCGTCGAAGTCGAGTCGGTGTTCGTTCGTTGATTAAAAATTTTTACCGAGTTATGCCTTAAAATGCGTTTTTAAAATGCGACTTTTAGCAGGAACACGCGTACTTCGAATCGACTGCGTGCAAGGCAGCGTTATTAATATTCAATCAGTTCTTTTTTTTTTTTTTTGTAACAACACAGGTTGTATTTATAAAAGATCTCGATGTATCGCGGAGTAAATTCGATGTTAGTTCGTTAATAAATAACCACCGAGTATTAGAGTAAGTAGTGCATCATTGAAGAGGATCTCGGAGCAACATCGATTTCGACCTAATCTCATTTTCAACCACCCACGAGAATCATCCATCCACGGTTTCGGACTGAGAAATCCCGGGGGAGTGTTTTGGAGCCATCAGAGAACTTCATAAGTAGTGAGTGAAAATTTTAAGTCCCTCCAATGCTCGATCGTGCCGAGAACGAAAAATCCGAATTAGGCACGGATCACTGCTTGTAATTTTTTTAATTCGATTATTAACTAGCATGACCGCGAGTAACTCCTCTTTTGGATTTACTCGCGAGTATTATATATCTTTAATCGTTTATTAGTTGCGCATGCTTGTTTTTATATTGCTGTTATATTTCTATGATGCAATATTTCTCTGATGAAGCAATTTTTTCATTTAACTGATTAAATATATGTATAAAATAAGTATACCTATAATTTTATGTATGATTATTCGTTATTCTGTTATAGACTTTCATCGCTAATCGAAAGAAAACCAATGTAAATTTTATTCCTCGTATTTTTAATCCGTTATATATATATATATATATATATATATATATATATATATATATAAATATATGTATAAATAATTTAAATCTTTCAGGTTTTCTCGTAATGCATATTCGTGTACAAATAAAGAAAATGAATATTTTAAAAGAGACATTAAAAAATTAGAACACTATAGGATAATGTTGATTATTAATTACCAGAAAATAATTTGCATATAGTTGTGCGGTAAAGTGATGTCGGTGGGCGTTTAAGAAACTTATTTATTTTATAACGCGTTAGTAGATAAGGCATGTTTGGATACTGGATGTTCCTGCAACTTTTCTACTTATTGCTGATTGCCTTTTCATATTTATTTTATAAGTTTTACTATTATCAAGATTATTAATTTTAAGAATGCGACAACGTGCTCGACTGTCCTATGTGGCGTAATAATTAAGTCAATCGAAGAAGGATGAATACTTAAAAATATTTGATTTGATTAACAAATGAGTCTTGTTTTATTGTAGAAAGCACTTTACATAAATCAACGCTTATTAACTACCTTATCTATCGTATATTATTAAACGCGATTAATCGATATCTCGATAACATCCCCTGGATCTTCCTGTAGAAGCAACCTCGACGCGATAAGATCCGGATAATCTGGTATTACTTTCGATATGTCAAATGATGTAACGTAAATACTACCGAGGTTAATGGCTCTACATTTCGATGCGTTTTAACAAAATTATATTTCACTTTTATATATTATATTTATACAAAGGTAATATTATTATAATATTACATTTGTTACTTACATTTTTTTTTTAAGGGGAAACGCATCGAAAATATTAATATAATAATTCGAAATAAATTCGATTTTGCTAATTTTTATAATTTCTTATAAATAATTGTAAAATTTCAGTTTTTTTTTTTTTTTTAACTGGTAAAACATGGTACACCTTATTACCATCGATATTAAAAGAAAATATAAAAGTATATAATCATGGAAAAGTTATTAATATATACGGGCAGTAGGTAATTATCTTCTCAACCCGCATTTATATGCGTCCTCGATTCGACTATTATCCTTTTTCTTATTTCTGTTCGAGAAGAACTTTATTTTTGCTACGTAATTCAATAAATTCGTTTTAGATATAGGTATTCGAAAAATGAAGAATATATAATTGATTGCTCGATGGTTGTTTATTTAATCAAACATAGATTATTACTCGACGAAGAAGCAAAGGAGCAGATAAATGCAAACCACTTTGATGCCAAAGAGACTATCATTTTAATATGTCGTACTTTTACCCGTATAGAAAGTTGACCTAAATACTTTTAAAAATTAAAAAGTTACCATAATAATAACGAGATTCATACTCGCGTATAATACGTTCGAAAGAGCAATGAATTATTTTAACAATAGCTCTGGCCGTAATCTTTTTGTAATGAATCGTGCAAAATTTTTAATTAAAATTTATTTAATTCGCATATACAATCACTACTAAATTCAGTAAAAATAAAAATTAACTGGTTGAAGATAATTAGTTTTAAATAAATCGAAGCAAGTGATTGATAGAGATTTTTTTTTTGTTTTAATAATTATCGAAAACGTATCTCACGGTATGATAGTAAAAAAGGAAATCGTCTCTAGTTAAAATATAACCACACGAGAATCGTTTTATTAGATTTAACGATAGATGAAGAGGCCTCAAAATAGCAACAAAAATTGTACGCATTTTCTCGTTAACGTTTCATGTATTTATGAATAAAATTTCCAACCAATATTCAGACGGATCAATAAGAGAAATACGCATTCGTATTATTACGAAAAATAATTGAGAAAGGAAATGCATAATTTATTTGAAAAATATTAAATTACATTATAAATAATTATCTCCGCGATGATATTTAATTTAAATATAATAACATTTTCTATACATTGCGATCTCGTACCGTTTTATCGCGTTAGATAAAAAGGAATAAAATATAAGCGAAATATAGGATCAATGTTTGGTATAAAAAAAAAAAAAAAAAAAACGTACCTGTTCCCGTTATTAAATCTACGACCTCAAGAGTAAATTCGTTTCTTTTTGTTTGTTTTTTTTTTTTTTTTTTTTTTCTTTTTAATCTCTTTCGTCTATAACACTCCGTGCACGAGCTTCTCATTCACATGGATACATATAATATGTAGGTGGTTTTGCATGAGCACCCTTTCCTCTAGCGCCGTCTCTACTGTTGTTGAAATCGTTTACCGTGATGCTGTGCAAATAAAGCTCTCCTCCCACGCGAAGCTTTCCGAATGAAAGAAAGGGTGAGACGTGAGAGAGTCGTGGAGTAGAGTCGAGTGAGATTGGAAGAGTTGAAAAACAAAGGGTATATAAGTGAATGAGGAAAAGGAAAAAAAAAAAGAAGAAAAAAGAAAAGCTGACAGAAAATAAACATACTACGGAATCGTTTGTTCCTTTTTTTGTTTTTTTGTTTTTTTTTAATCCGTCTATCGTCTTTAATAACTCATATTCTTAATATAAAAAGAACGAGATCTCTCGCAAAAAACGAATAACGTAAAGATAGAGAGAGAAAAAGAGAGATAGAGATGGAGAGAAAATGATACAAATAAAAGATAAAAGTAAAGAAATAAAAATAAAAAATTACGAGTCGAGCGAAGCCGAACGATCGATGGATGGCGTTTAATATTTACAGAATGACGATCATTCGGCTTTCTTACGTTAACTGACTCGTCGGTGGAAATAAATAAATTTATTTGTAACGCTCGTGCGTCACGCTTATATAAATTAAATTAAATAACGTTTCGATGGGTGCATCGCGAACGAACGATGGAAAAATCAATAATGTTACAATATTTCCATTCATCGTCGCATTCGATACGTCGAAACGCTCGTCCCGTTGTTGCTACGATACGAGCCGTTTATTTTCATTCTATGAATAATACATATAGGACGGATTTATAATTATTGCTTTTGGTATGAATTTTCTATTGGTTGATTGTAAACAAAAAAAAAAAGAAACAAGAATATTCATCTTATGATAAGTAGTTAAATAACTACGTCACACAATGAGCGACAACATTTTATATAAAAATAAATGAATAAGAAATTATTTCGACCAGAGCAATAATTAATGATTTATCTCATATATATATATATATATATATATATATATATATATATATATATATATATATGCATATTCGAGCCACGTTTTGCCAACTTAAGCTGCAAAATATAATCTCATCTTTTGAGAATACAATAAATGTATCGTCAATCAGATATTTTACTATACGAATAATTTCTTTCTTCTTTTTTTTTAAATATTATATCTCTTGTCTACATATTTAAAATTAAAAAAAAAATTTGTAATGTGTTCGAATAACGGAGATTTTACTGTACATAAGAATTAATCTAGAATTCGGAACAAAATCTGTATAAAGTAAAAACTTTGTCCATTTATGGCGCTCCGTTGGCAATGAAGCATGATACGTGTCCTGTCAATAATCCGTGAATAAACAATAACGCTTCTACGCACCATCCTCGTTAAATAAATAACGATGAGTTTTTATCCAGCGTTCGTACGTATCCTCGTGAAAGTACAAATTAAATTGTTATCAGTGAAAACGTGTTCTTTTCGTGTCAAATATTGGCGTTTATATGGAATATTCAAATCGCGTTCGTATGAAGATATTTATCGATATGTCGCCGTAAAGTCGCGTGTAGTTACTTCTAAAAAAAAAAAAAAAAAAAAAAAAAAATAGAAAAGGAATTAAAAAGAAAAACCAGGAACCCTGCGAACATATCGGAGTGTTTACGGGGTTTTGACACGATGAATATAAAAATTCTATTCGACGAGAATAATCGCATATAAATCGAGTTCGGTGAAGCGCGAAACAATCGGTTTTACGTATGGAAATGAAAACATTATCGCGAATAACTTTTCTCGGATATTTCATGTACTTCAAAACATTCCCGAGATTGAATATCGTTGTTCGTAAATATACAGATACATTGGTAAATCATGCATTATTATCGAAGCGTGGGAACGAATATCATATTCGATTTGTTCTCCTGTTGTCAACAAACTTTCCATTCGATGTTTCCCATTTTAACCGAGGCACATCGAATTTATCATTACTCTTTTAAATTCCCTTTAACGATCGAAGGAAGGTAAGACGAGTTTTATAAAAGATATTTTCAAATTTCCATGCATTCGCATTGCGCGCCGATCTGTCGAGATTAGAGAGAGAGAGAGAGAGAGAGAGAGAGAGAGAAAGAAAGAAAGAAGGAAACAATTAAAAGGGTCTCATTCATCGATCGATGATTCGAATAAGGCGCGATATCGAAGCGAACGATGACGTCTCGAGATTCGCTTCGGGTCAAACGACGCCGCGTATCGTACAAATCGTAACTTCGTCGTTCGTTACCGTTACTGTTGATAATGCAGATAGTTCATTTATCAAAACGTTCTTTTCGCGATTTCTCAACACTGACGTCGGGTGGCATCTTACGAACGTATCCTCTCCTTCCCCCCCCCCCTCCACCATTTTCACTATCCCGGGAAATTCGAAATCAAAGCTACGAATTCGTATTCCGGAATTGATACGCTCCCCTTCGTTTTCTAGTCCTTCCTAGGAGCGCAGAATTCGTCGTCGTCGGGTTTTCGCTGACGATTCATAGAACTTACGTATCCGTACTTTTTTTTTTTTTTTTTTTAATTAGCCGGATTAGAATTGCAAGATTTGATTGATCCACTCGCGGAATTCGGAAATACGCGTGTAAACGCCCGGTTGATTTGGTACGGCACAACCAATTCCCCAACTTATTATTCCCGCTAGTATCCAACGTTTGTCCCGTGCCCTTTGAATCACCATCGGGCCGCCGCTATCGCCCTAAAATACGCAACAATTTTATGTATCCTTTAACGAATTCACGTTGATCTATTACATTAGTATGGATGGTCGATATCTTACTTCACAGGAATCAAAACCACCGTTCCTCCATCCTGCGCAAATGAAGATATGCGGTATGTGCTCGATGTAACCGGCGTTTCTGTACATGGCTTCGCATACCGTGTTATTTATAACCGGTACTGCAACCTCTTGTAAGATCGACGGCAGTGGTCCCTCTATGAATCGACGATGAGAAAATTTAAGGAAAAAGAAAAAATAAAAAGAAGAAAAAGAAAAGAAAAAATAGGCGTCGTATTGTAAAAACGATTCACGAAAAAGTTTAGCGGTTTTTTTTTTTTTTTTTTTTTTTTAAATGAAATTGTTCGAGAGAATTATTCGTACCGTCGTAAAGTCTTCCCCATCCGGTAACATAGGCTGTACGACCAACGTAAGTTTCATCGTCATCCGGAAGACAGATCGGCAAAACGTTCGGTTGGAACGTCGGTAATGGCTCGTAGAATCTCAAAAGGGCGAGATCGTATTCGAATGTTCTAGGATCGAATTGCGGATGGCTCGCTATTATCTGTACTCGCCTTTCTTGGAATCCATACGGTTCTTCCTCGTTCGCTAAATCGTATTCTCCTATCCTCAACAACAAGTCAGCCGGTGACACGCTGAAATTTGGATCATCGTAGCGATCATAATACTTAGGGTAAGTGTACAGAAAAGTATGGGGAATGAAAAAAAAAAAGAAAAGAAAAGAAAACGTTCTTATACCAACTTTTCAACGCAGTGCGCCGCGGTAATAGCCCAATTCTCGTTCAACAAGGCCGCCCCACATTTGTGCAAATAGGTTGATGTCTTCCATTGGCGTAACGAGATCTGTAAATCAATCTTTCAAGTTCGCGCATCGTAGAAACTGATAGGTTCGTTGATTAGTAGATATCGTACGTTGCGCAGTCTGGATAGAAAAATGAACAAACAACGTCGGGATAGACAATTCCGAGAAACGAGGACGGGTCGAAAGCTTTCCTAACTCGGTCCTCGCCGATCGATTCGGTCCATCTTCGTTCTTTTTCTTTATTTTTATTTAGAAATTAGACGTAACGCGAGAAACGCGGGGGGAAAAAAGTGGTAAAAAGTTTGGTCTCTTTTTATTCTTTTTTGTTTTTTTTTTTTTTTTCTTTTCTATCCACTCACCTGCCAGGGCCACTTGCCAAAGGTACTGCGATTGCCACCGACGATCCTCGACTCGGGAAATATTCTCCTTCCGCAAACTGCAAGCAGAAGCATCGTTGAGTTTACTGCTTCGATGAGATTCGCGTGATTGTTTGTCGTTGTCACGACGACGGCCATGTTGGAGAACGAGAACGTGTTCGAATTCGTACGACTGGATGAACCGGTATAAGTCACGTGCTTCCTTTTATTTTTTCTCTCATCCCACTCTACGTTTCTTTACGCGAATCAAACGTCTCCATTGGCTACGAATACACGGTTCCCCTCCTTCTCCTCCACCCCCCCCCCCCTTCTATATCAGCATTTTCAATTTATATACCGACTGATCGTTCCTCGATGAAGCAATGAAAAGCTTAGGAAATGCAAGAGAACGGAGAGAATCGATCGATCCATCCCAATCGTAATACTAATAAATATTCCTTGTCGTGCACTTTTCATCGTTCATACCAATCTTATAGATTTTCTTACGAATCCTCTTACGCGAATAAATGAAATTTTAATAACGATCGGTGTATAATAATATATATATATATATATATCGGTATAATAATATATATAATATATCGGTGTAAAATAATGACCTTGCTTGTAATCCGACATATTTAGAGCTTCCATCGGTATCGGAGTTTCCGTATCAACGGCAATAGTGGCGACGCTTGACAATGTCGTTAGAATCGTTGACGTTTCTGTAACTTGCTCCGCCGTCGTCATCGTCGTCGTCGTTGTAATTTCCGTCGTTGGCCTCACTGACGAATCATTTGAAAATATTATTATTATTATTACTATTAAAATCGTCGAACATCGTGAATTTTGATAAGACATTCGGTTCGAAGTAAGATATATCCGTTAACGGGCTTAAAAAAAAAAAAAGAAAAAGAGAGAGAGAGAGAGAGAGAAAAACAACAACGTACGCACAGGTTGTATACATACAACCATAGACGAATAAGATACAATCTTTTTTACCAGGTACGTCGGACGATACGTTATTTGACGACGAGGACTCCAATTTGGTCGTCGAGCTTCCAAAATTTTCCGAGGACGTTTCTACGGTCGTTGGTGGCGATTGGATCATTACCCAACCATCCGGCGTGGTTATGGGCGTCCATTCGCTCTCCGTTATTTCTGAAATAAGAGAGAACGAAATGTTTAAGAGCAAAACAAAACAAAAAAGGAAATATAAAGATAGGAAAGATAAAATGAGAGAACGTTGGACGTTCGACAAGAAATAGATTCCGTTGAGCAGCTAACAATGACTTAGGAGGGTTCTCAGACAGTTGGATTGGAATGGTGATGGGAAAGGAAAGGAAAAGAGGTGAACAGAAATTACGGTGGATGGTTTAAACCGTTACGAAGCAACCCAGCCCAACGTTAAAGAGTTTTATCTTCTCTCGAGATGCTGTCGTACGTGGCGAGAGAAAGAGAGAGATGTCTCTTTGACCCATTTGTGCCATCGACCCTGTTCTTTGATCTTGATCTAGCTTCGTAAGCTGGCCTTGAACCAGTACAAATGCAATAAGGTACGAGAGATGACGGACGGTAAGAATATTCGGGTAAAAATGAGCTCGTAATTTCGCGCAAAGGTTGCCATTCGAATTTGTGACGTGCGTAAAAATCGAAATAAAAACAAAAAAATAATAATAATAATAATAATAATAATAAAAGATGCCGAGCGATTCTCAAAATAATTGCTCAATTACGATAGGATTACGATGAAGCCATGGAGTTCCTCGAGAACATACTATTAGTCTTAATATCTCGCGAGATCGTAACGCGTATCCTTCGCGCGTTTCTTCGTCTAAAAATAGAAGGATGAGAACATTGCTAACGATCATTCCACTCGAGGAGAAGCTTCTCATCGAGATGCAAATCCATATGTTACGTGATCGAAACTTTGAATTTTCCAACGACTTCATTATCTTTCGAACTTAAACGATACACAGTTTGTAAAAATAATAACGACCGAAAAAGATACTTAATATATCCAGTTTGAATCGACTAGACGACGATGAAAAAAATCAACACAGCCCCGATCGTAAAGCTTCCATTATCTACGTGCGAGATTAAAGTGAAATATTACGATGAGAAGTAAGGAAACGTGAGTGAGAATGCGATAGATATCCCCGAAGCAATCAATCAAATTCACTCGGGTATACGCCATTCTGAATACTGATTAATGCGGAAGGTATAACAACGGTTTCCTCGTGAATTTCTCTCCGAGATGATTTTCCATTGCAAGAGAAGAGAGTATTCGTAGACAATGGAGTATCCGTTGTGAAAGGACGGAGGACGAGGCGGATATGCGAAATGTAGTTTCCCCTATGTAAAAGCCGATTTTCCGTATTAGATCGTAATAATATTTAACAGCCACGCACTATCGACGATTCAACTATTCGATATATATCGAACGTTACTATTTAAACGATTCCTTCGTACGTCGTGCACGTATAATCGATAATTATTAGCACACTCCGGATCGTAAATATGACTTACCATCGTGTTTTTTGGTCGTCGATAAAACGTCGGTCGCTTTGGTTGGCGTTTCGTCGGAATTGGAAGACCAAGTGACCAAACCCAACGACGGGGTAGTTTGCGTTATTTCTTCGTGATTCTGATCGACGACGGGTACCTTGGACGTTTGAATACTCGCGAGAGTAGAGGGAGTGGAACTAACGAAGGTAGCTACGGAAACGGTCGTAGGTGTCGTGATTCTGATCGGTTTAATCGTCATTTTATTTGGGCTCTCAGCTGGCTTGGACTCGGTTATATCCGATGTTGAATTAATCGTTGAGGTTTGGAAAGTCGTCCTTTCCGTGGTAAACGTTTCTAATTTGTCGGTAGTCAATGTACCGATCTTAGTAGGCTTCGTACCGATCGTTGTCGTTAATACTGGCCTAGAAGTTGTTGGTTTAGGTTTGCTCGTGATTTTATGATAAGTAGGTTTCTCGGTAGCGATCGTAATCGGTTTTCGAGTTACGAAGTTCAGAGTTTCCGTCAACGAAGTTACGACCGTCTCCTCGGTAGAAGACAAAAGATTGCTTTCGGTCGTCGTGAACGTTGGTTTCGTCTTATTAGACGTCAGATAAGTCGGCGCTACCGTTGTTGTTGTTGTTGTTGTCTTTGTCGTCGTTGTCGTTGTCGTTGTTCCATGGCTAGAACCAATCGAGGAATTACTCTGAGTCGTTGGTTTTTTTGTGGGTGAAGTTGGTTTTTTGGTAGACAAGGTGGGTCTTTTCGTGCTCGTGACAAGGGGTCTCTTGGTGCTAACAGTAGGTGGTCTCTTGGTAAATTGTTGAGTCACTGGCTTGACCGACGTTGTGTTTCTTGGCGGAAATCGTGTCGAGGGAAGAGACTTTTGCGTAGTCGTAATAATACTCCTCGATGTGGTCGTTTGTATAGGTCTTTGTATAATCGTTTGAGTAGTTGTATGCGGTATCGTAGTGTGCGAAGGTTTTTTTGTAATTGGTTTCGACGTACCAACGATCGGCCTTGACGTTGTGGATAAAGTCGAAACTTTGAACGGAACCGTTGGCTTTTGAGTTGTACCGATTGATAGTTTAGATGTTGTCGAACTCGTAGACGTATGCTTCGTATTTTCTGTAGATATTTTTGTGAGATTTTTGGATAGTGCGGGGGTAGTAAATTTTTCATGGGATCCGTTTTGAACCGTTTGAAAAGTCGATAGACGAATCGATTGTGTCGTAGTTTCTATGGTCTGTGTCGTTGGTTTCTTTGTCGGAATCTTTGTACTCCCTCCATGCGTATCCGATGTACTTTTAGTACTTTGTGTTGCCTGGGTGATCGTAGTAGCCTGGAAAAAAAAAAATAAAAAACAATGGAGACCGATCGGATCGTAGATCTTTAAATCTTATCATATATGGCACTGTGTATGTATGCGTGTACGGAAAATTAACGATCTCTATAATTAACTTCATTGCAGCAAGTTTTACCTTCCTTTTTAAATAACTTCCGCATTTTAAGAATAGAAAACATGACAGAAGTATTTGAGTCAGGGTCGCATATTCTTTTTTTAACGCGGATCAAATCTTCAAGTAGAAATTAGTTAATGTAGGTTGTAATATCGAAGTTAGAAATGTACGCGTTATGTCTATTCCCGATCTCAACTTCTAATCCGATAAATTCTTATCCGGGTAGAAAAAAAGGAAGAAGAAATTTTATGAAATTATATATAAAAAAAAAAAGAGAGAGAGAGAAAAAATGAAAAAAACCATCAACTTACCGCGGTGGTGTATGTACCAGATGGTTTGCTTTGGTCGTTAGGCTTTGGCCTTGGAAAATATGGGGGAATGTCATTGCTCTCGATGGGATTGTGAGTGGTGACGAACGGCCTTGATGTCGCTGGCGGTCCATCGTCGATGCTGTTGTCCTGAGGTCCAACGTCCGGCTCCTCGTCTATTTTACAGCAACTACCGAAATAGAAACGATCGATGCATGTGCCAAGATGCGTGCCGTTCGCCTTTGCACAGGTGAATGCAAACATGCAAATTCCGGTTTCGCCTGTTCTACGAGACACGCATGGCAAGTGTCGGATGTTTCTTCCAGTGCCTGGGATTAAAAACAAACAAACAAACAAAATATATATATATATATATCTATAACAAGAAAATCAGTCGATAATTAAGACAATAATCGTGAGAAAGACTCGACTGAACCGAAATTAACGCAAAACGAGCCATTTTCGAATATCACCATTTTTCACAGATTGATTGCGACTGCCTCGATATTTTTTTTTCTACGAAAAGGGTTAGAATAATTTCTTGAAAAATAAAATCGTATTCGCTCATAATACTCGAAGATACTAGTTCGACGTAGTAAATCCATTCGTCGTATCATTGTTATCGTTTTTCATCCTCTAATGTCTTACTCGATTATTCTATTCACCGATCATAACGCTTCCTTGCCTTTGATCGTCTAACATTTAGATCGTCCTACATGCAGCCTTAATGGAATACGTTGAAGATCATCGTTAAGAAGGTGATTATGAACGGCGGCAAGCATACGTGAGATGATGATACATGAGCGAACTGTATTTTCTATTGAGAACGTACGCACATAACGCTTTTATAGAGAGAGAAAGAGATAGATAGATAGATAGATAGAGAGAGAGAGAGAGAGAGAGAGAGAGAGAGAGAGAGAGAGATGCACAGTTATAGGAGGACACTTTGATATTGCAAAAAGAAAGAAAGAGAGGCAATACGGAAGCATTCGCAGTCCAGATATCTTCCTCCTAAAACGTGTTTCTTCCTACATTTTTTGTTCTGCTCCCTCCCTCCCCTCCCCTACCCCCTCTCATACGTGTTTCAATATGTTTATTACTATCATATATAAGATCCTGACATACATCGATGTAACATTCTAACGAACGTGTAAGAACAAGATCGTCGTACGCGCTTTCAAATTTATATTATCGCATGTACAGATATTTCAAGCATTTCGATCATCCTACTCGCATAATTTATTGATCGATATATCGGCAATTGAATGATATTTGAAGCTCTGAAAAAAAGAAAAAGTTTTTAACGACCGACGATAATAAACGCTCCATCTTTCGACGATCGATCGAGTAATTTCTCGAAGGATTTCGATTCTATAAGAAACGATGATCGAGAATATATATATATATCGTTAGAAGATAATCGCTCTTGGAAAATATATTTCGCTTTGTTATCGATCGATTCGCGCGAACGTTCTCGTTCGATACCGATACCTGCTCGCATAAGCTTATAGATAGCGGGCGACGTTACTTCGATAAGTATATTTCTTATCGTTTCAAAATTATATCATCACTACTCGACATTTGGTGATTTGGTGACGATATAAAACTAACGAAAAAGAAGGGACGTTATATAAACAATAGATACTTGAACGCAAGGTAAAAACATAGATCAAAATTACTACAAAATAATTATTTTTGATCTATCAAAATCTATTTCTCTTTTTTTTTTTTTTTTTTTTCTTTTGCGAACTACAAACGATAAGCATTATTAATCGATAAGCTTATCTCATAAATTCGAGTATTTCAATTCTTCGAAGTATTTTGTCGAACGACAAGAGATTAATGTCGTTGATGGATTTATCGCTTAGAAGTCCGAAGTATTTAATCAAAATAATCTAATTATATGAAGAATTTGTATACGTGAAATTAGAACGATTTATTAGATATAAAAATTCATGGCATTGATGTTGTTACGTTGAACGAACGACGCAGTATGGATTATCAAAGGAAGGAAGGAATTGATGTCAGACGAATGGAAGCATCTGGGTACCGTTAAATTTCGATGTATGAGCTAGTTACCCGAGTCACAAGTGGGTCATAGTCATAGCCCAAAGTAACAACTCGTTTCCTTCCAAGGCACCTTGTAATCTCGGTTCTCTCTCTCTCTCTCTCTCTCTCTCTATCTCTATCTCTTTCTCTTTTTCTCTCTTTCTCTCTTTTCCTTCTTCTCTTTTTCTCCTTCTCATCTTACAAAGTCGAAGAGAACACGGAGCGCATTCCAAGGCATCTTCGAGGTATTTCAAACGATTAGATCGACATACCTGTAACTTAAGTCCTCCGAGAATAGACTCCGAACGAATTTACGTGAAAAATTATCTCAGATCTTTTCCTAAACGAACTGTAGTAGGATCCTTACTACTTGTAATAATATAATATAATATAATATTTTATATATATATATATATATATATATATATATATATATTCTCTCATCGTATTATAATATATATGAATATAAGAATTCATTAGTGATTCTTATAAATATATTTTCGAGTGGTTAGCACACAAAGTAATGTTACATGTTAGGAGAAATCTTTTGTTGTTTTTAACGACGATAATATCTTTATTAAGCTAGCTTAAGATTAAATGATTCTTAGTAATCCTTTTCGATACTTTTTAATCTATATATTCTTTTCGGGTTACGTAATTTTTGTTAAGTTATATATAGATACGTAGCTCTTGGGATTATTAATTGTAAGAAATTGTTACTACACCTTAATTCATTCATTTCCGTCTGCCACGGTTTGATTTATTCGACGAAAAAAAAATACACAGACGATGATCATATTTAATGATAAAACCGAGTATTCATATGTATAAATATATATGAACTTTGAACAAGTAAAATTATCGAATATAGATAATCTTTTAAATCGAAACAACATTTTTACATTAAGGTGTTTTTTTATTTTCACTTTTTATATATATGTATATATATATTCTCGATGTCTTATTTAATTCATTAGATCATCTAAATTCTAATCTTTGTCTAATTTTTGCAACAGGCCGTCGTTGCGATATCCTGTTTTTCTTTATTTTCTTTTTTTTAAAGCGAAAAAATTGTATTCCTCACAAGTAGTTTGTTTGTTAGTTTACTTCAATCACTGTTAGATATTTCTCGTTAATTGTTGCATGTACGAGCATTCTTTTCTTTTCTTTTTTTTTTTTTTCGCAGAACTAGAAGAAATTCAACGTTGTATCATTGCATTTACTTCGTACAAGATAATTTATCGATAGTATCTATCGATATGACGTTTTTATTAATTGTGACATGTCACACTTGATGATACGAAAACTTTCGAATAAAAATAAGATCTTTCTACAATGTAACTTCGTATCGAACTATGATCTATAATAAATCATCGCTATACCTTTAAACCGTTTAAGTAGAATTGAATAATTGCATCCCAAAGTATAAATGTTAAATATCAATATCGTACTATTTAATAAATTTAATCGTAAGAAGTCGTTATGATAATAAAGTTAAGCGTTAAAAAATCGTTAAATGATAAGAGATCGATAAGTATTGCAAATGATGTAATATCTTCGATTCTTTTTTTTCTTTTTTCAGATAAAATTGCTTCGTAATATTTTCATATAAAGTAAAATGAATTATACGTCTCTTTTGATCCACACGTTTAAGGGATGCAACGCGAAAATAATTGTCCGTCAACCTAATCTTTAATCAAATTATTTTGGATCGCTTAAAAATTATAAGAAATACCAAGTAATCTATCAATCTTTTATCCAACGAGTATATCTCTCGTCGAAAATTTCAAGTTTATTTTACAACAATGGAGAATGTAGATCGTTCGAGATGTAGACGGATAAAATTCTCCTGACGTAAAGTACATTCTACCGGCATTGATCCTTCTTCTTCTTCTTCTTCTTTCGCGGAAGTTCTAATAAAGTATAATCGAGAATAGAACGGAGCGTATCTACGGAAAATTACCGAGTTCCTCGAGCGTTACGCTTCTCTTTACTTTCTTTTGTAATCCTCTCTCTTCTCCCTCTCTCTCTCTCTCTCTCTCTCTCTCTAAAATCTTTCTATCTATCTCCATCTCTTTCTTTCTATGTTGGCAGAACGTTCGTGAGACGAGAAAAATGTCGTAAAATAATTTCTGATACGGTATGCTTGCTTTCAGGTCAGTCGGTCGGTCGGTCGGTCGGACGGTTAGTCGGTTCTTTACCTTCTCCAAAAGAGTCCTTCTCGATTGTCCTTCCCCGAAGAAAAAGAATAACAAAAAGAGAAGAGAGAGAGAGAGAGAGAGAGAGAGAGAGAAAAAAGGAGGATCTGTGTTAGCGGAAATGTCGTTTCGATGAGTCAGATACAAGGAAGAAAGTTTCAGCTAGGTCTTTAGCATACCTATCACCTACCAACGTACCTACTACTATACGTATACACTTGACGGAATTTCTGACGTGACCATACGAAGCTAGTATGTCACACGTATACATATATTATACAACACAACAGATTCACTACGACAACGAGTATATATATATTTATATATATATATATATATATATCACCCACGCGATCGAGAGTTCGCGTTCGAAAAGATTTCACTCGATGCGTGTTGCGTTGTACCATCGTAGGAAAGTGTCCTCTCTCTCTCTCTCTCTCTCTCTCTCTCTCTCTTTTATCGCCTTTACGAGCACCAAAGTGTTCGCCACGACGCGATAACTTTCTTCGATCGTTCCTTTAAAAGGATTTATCGTCGCGAGCATCGCCCATATTCTTATTATTTTCGTCCTTGCTTAAACTCCCATGTTCTTTTTTTTTTTTTTTTTCATTATCCTGTAATTGTTTGTTTTTCTTTCTTTATTTTTTGCTTTTCTACGCACACGGAAAAGCGCGAATATAATACTAGGAACGTTCGGTTTCGATGTTTTCTCTTTTTCGATAGTGACCTATCGATCCTTTACGAACGGACGACTCCTTTATAGAAATGAAAGCCGAATGGATTATTCTCGTCGAACATGAGAATCCCCCGAGTGAAATCTAAACTTGACAAATAGGTATACACGGTAGTTACGCTCACTCGAATTCACGGTAACGTTATATGCTTGTATTTACAAAGTGTAAAGTCCGAAACCGATACTGTGCGTCGGTAGTTATGCGAATAAAATCGAAAAAAAATATATATATTTATAGTGGTATATGGTACCGGTCTAAAATGACGGTCTATTCACGTTTCGATTGAATTGAGAATTCGATATCTCTAACGCAGGAACTTCTCTCTCTCTCTCTTTCTCTTTCTCTGTCTCTTTCATGTGATCATTAAATGATCGTCTCGTGATATTCGTCTTTAGTAATTGATTAACATTTGGCGTAAATGAAATACGAACAAAAATACGATTATATCGCATATTCGAATAAGTATTGTCAGAAGTGTCGAGTATTGAAAAAAAAAAAAAAAAGAAAGAAAGAAAAGATTTATTGCATTAAATATTTTTCAGACGTAGCTACTGATACTTATCGCATATTTTCGAAAAGTAAGAAATTTAATAGCAATTTATAATCGTATTTTGAAGGTAGAGTATATTGAAATAAATCGTTTCGATAATTGGACAAATAATTATTTCGATTAGGTAACATTTGAAAGACGAGTTTAAATGGCTTATCGATGAAAGCCGATTTCGAATGCGTATCGATGGAGAATCGAGGATGGCAAACTCGGAAAAATCGGTGCAAGTCGTGCACGGCGATGACCGAGGCTGACCTACTTATTTACATAGAACACTGACAAGTCCGCCCACGTTCCGTTCGAATACGAATCCAAGGTAGGTTCAATGTCGTCTCCAAGATATGGACGGACAGTGAAGGGATATGCGTTCGTACACGCACGCGTCTCTCGCACGCACACACACACACACACACGCAGGCAGGCACACACACTAACTCAGAGATACGATAGGTTGGCAAAGCATTCATGAGTATGTTCGCGTTGGCCACGTTAAAGGTATTTGCTTACCGGTCCGTTAGTCAGCTGACACGTTCGAGGAAAATCCAAGAAATGATTCTCTCGTTTGCCTGACATTATACCGTTCATTGATCATTTTTAGGTCACTCTTATAATATAAATTCTATTCCAGTGACCAAACTACGAATCACTACGAATACGGGGAGAAAATCGAGCGTAGAAATAATAATAAGTACTTACTAATCGGTAAAAATTGTGGGACATAAATGGGACTGGTTAAAGCGATGTGTACGAGGACGGAACAGAGCAAGATGATGATCCAACTTAATCTTCGATGATTCCACATCTGAAACAGAAAATGAGATTTTATAGAAGATCTATCATCGATTTATCTTACGATTATTGAAGAAATATATTTTTTTCTTTCTGTCTTTCTTTCTTTTTTTTTTCAATAATAATAAAAATAAGGGACGAACGTATAGAACTTTAGCGAAAATCATAAGAAACTGATATAAGAGGAGCAAGAGAATTGATTTTAATCGAGAGACGTTTCTTTTCTTGAAAGGTACGAGTCATCGAACCAAGCTGAGCGGGAAATGTACGTAAGAAAGTTAATAAGATGCCGATTCCCTCGACCGTGACATCGAGCAAAGTCAGTAACTTCTACGACATATTCCTGAGAATATTCTCATGAGGAGATGATCCACGCGATGTGTCTCGCACGTCAGTAATCATTGCAACGTAATCGCATGCGATTTTAACGTTCATATGTACATACATACGTGTCCGACCTTCTTTTTCTTCAAATACATCGTGCGACATCCTGCGACGTAGTCACTCGAGTTTCTTGACTTTCGCTCGTCATATATATGTATATATATATATATCAAAAATATCATAGTTTTTTTTTTCTTTTCTTCCTTCTTTAAAAATTCACAGTAACATTTGCTCGAGAAAGAAAAGAAAAAAAGAACGAGATAATTTGTATAATATTTTTGTTAAAGAAAGAAAGAAAGAAAAAAAAATTGTCGCGAGTTCCCAATACTTATATATACGAATTGATGCGTTCATCTATCATAAATAAGTAAAGCCTTGAAAATGAAAGAGCATCGATCTCGAATTCATTAATATTTAAAATATGTAATCTACAATGGCCACGTTATATGCGTATATATTGATGAGTATATAAAGAAAGGTGTCCAGAATCGATCCATCAATAAAATTCGTTCGGTCTTTCGAGCGTAGCCTAACTTATCGATGTCGAACAAAGTTGGTCCATCCAAGTGGAAGAAAAAAAGATCGAGCACCTAACAGATAAATAGTAGAGATCGCGCTGAGAGATTATCAACTCTCTTTTGAACGAATTACGTAGGTTCGTCAGCGAGAGTATTTTTTGGCCGAGAAACGTGGACGATGGTAAAGACTTGTAGAAGGCTTCGGTCAATGACCGGTACGAGAAAGACATTCGTTTGGCGCGATCATTCAGCAGGTCGATGGTACGTTGAACCGACGACGACGACGACGACGACGACGACGACGACGATGACAACGACGACGACAACGACGAAAAAAACGAAAAAAACGAAGAGGATGCCGAAGGAAGAAGAAGGAGGCCGATGAGAGAGCAAACTATTACGTTTCCGCCCTTCATCGTCGAATCATTGTAAAACCTTATCTCACCTACGAACAACCGAATAAAATTACAATCAATTTTAACTATCACTTTACGGAATGTAATATCGATGAGCGAATTGTTTTAATGACGGCAACGGTTTGAATTTATTAAATTCATTGATTCGAAAGATTTGATCGATCATCTCTACCAAGCCGATTCTAACCGAGCTCTTGTCGATGGTCAGGTAAATTAAAATGCGTCCTTCCACCATGAAGAGATATGGTAGTATTACAGAGAGGGCCGAGATACTGTTATTCCCGGGGGTCGACTTAGATCGATCGAATGTGTTCCTCTAACGCGCGAGCCGCGAGTCCTAGAGTATGCTAGGGGCATACATACACACGTATATGTATATACATATATTCATAGCTCGAATACGTTGACCCACATGTAGGCAACACCGAGTAACGGCTTTAATGAGATGCTTGAAAGTGATAGCATTGTCCAAGTTGAATAAGGACGATTTTATTTATCGTAAATGTTATTAAACTCGACGATCGTGTTTAACGTAATTTTCTTTAGGATTGTTTTCTTTCGTTTATAAATTCGTTCGAAGATGAAATTCTACGAATATCTGACACGTGGAGGTAGTCAAGTTCAATAAAATTTCATATTGAACAGGAAGACGTTTAATAAACTATGACAAAGAATAAGTCGCAAGTATGTTGGTGGGGTGGGGGGGGGGGGCTGAGATAAACTCGATCAACATGCGACTAGCTACCGTTTACGAAGTGGAAAGAGGATAAAAACCGTTACAGTTATCCCGAGGCATTAATTCGGCTGGACGAAGCAACGAATACCGGAGCCCCAGCCTTACGACTTGTCGATGGTCAGGTTACAAGATTCCTTCTCTCGCTTCTACACGAAGTCAACGGTTATATTACCGAATAACTATCTAACTTGGATGAAAATCATTCGATAGATTCCATTTCGAAAGTTTCTTCTTTTCTTATCTCTAATGTCTATTAAAGAAAGAGAGAGAGAGAGAGAGAGAGAGAGAGAGAGAGAGGAGGTTCACGTATTTGGACGAAAAACGTTCGTCGTGAATAGCAGTGGAACGAGCTCATTGCTAACGGTACACGCCACTTTCATTTGTACGCACGTATCTAATGCGAGCGAGACATGTGGGTTGCCACTGAAAGAACAGTTCTTTCATAGGAAACGAGAGCTTTTCTCTCTCTTTATTTCTCTCTCTTTCTCTCTCTCTTTCTCTCGTAAAGTCGAGCCAAAACACGAAGGACCGTTAAATTTGAATTAACCTTTTTCGTAAATTGCTAGAGCTCTCGATCGAACGAGCATCATCGATTGAAAATTTAAATCAAGCCGTGCTACTAGTCTACGGTTTATGTAAAAGTCTTATTATACACACACATATGTATATATACATATATATATATATATGTATATATTTCATTTGCGAGATCTCTACTAACGCAGACACGTAGTTAGCAATAAATTCGAAAAAGATCGTAAATAAAGAGAAGAGGATTTTTACGATGCAAATCCTTCGTGAATTACGTATGGAAGAACATAAAGGAGATAAGAATGGTAGTACCTAACGTAATGAAGGAGAAATACCATCGTGTTCGACTCGTGAAAGTCGAATTCGACTCGATGGAGCAAGAGTGGTACCGCTATTCGTGAACCACATACGGTTTACCTGGTCGAGCTAACTTCGTGCTTTTAACATCGAGGACGTATCGAAAGTCGGTACGACTTTTCGAGGATTTCGTAAAATCGAACGAACGTTTCGTAATTGCACCGTTGTTCGTTTTAATTGACGTTAATTGGCCGTTCGAGGCTGCGCGTTCTCGTACGAAAATTTACAAATGGAACACCGGGAAAATATATACGAGGTACAACGGAATAATAATGCGACGAACGTGATGGGAAGGAAAGAACGCGAGAGCTCAATGAAAAATCACATTATTACTGCTAAGACCGATCACGCATAGGATCTTAATTGATCGTTAAGCGATGAATTGGAGCGGTTTTTGATGTTTATTTTTTTTTTGTTTTTCTTTTTTTTTTTTTTTTTCGTTTCGATACCACGCTTCTATTATTTGGAATTCGTATTCTATAAGTTCAGGATTTCATCGAGAGAAAGAAGATTAATGGATGTATGTACGCATATACGCTATAAAAGAACTTGACCTTTGAATTTTGTAAAAATGAAAAAGTTTCATTAAAGAACACAACTATTGTATCGGGAGATACTTGATCTTGTAATTTTCTTTTGACGAGGAGATAACAATTATTATTATCAATGAATTTTTCGATAAGATGCTCTTCTCTAAGTTCTTTCTGGCATTGAAACCTTGAGCTAGATCCAAAAGCTTACCTCGATCGATATCAGCCGAGGATATATATTATCACGGATGATGTTTGTTCTCCGTCAGACTCGTGGCATCCTATCCGAATAAGCAAGTAACCGAGAGAAGAAAGTAGAAAGAGAGAGAGAGAGAGATAGATAGATAAATAGATAGATAGATAGATAGATGGAGAGAGAGAAAGCAGTCTTCTACCTTTGAAGAATCTTCCTGCTTCCTAACTCCAGAGAATCTTCTAGTTTGCTCACCAAGAACTTGCTTACGTTTGGCACGCGTTGTTCACCGACTACACGTGACTCGGCGAACGAAGATCTCTCGAATACGTCACGATCGATTTCGATGTATCCACAAGTTTTTCGAATGTACACGAATGACAACGCGTAAAAAAAAAAAAAGGGAAAATAGAAGGAAACACCTTTACGATCAGGTTGACCCAGAGTGAAAAACGGAGAGAGAGAGAGAGAGAGAGAGAGAGAGAGAGAGAGAGAGAGAGAGAGAGAGAGAGAGAGAGAGAGAGGAGAGAGAGAGAGAGAGAGAGAGAGATGTCTATATATATATATGTGCGTGTTTGTGTGTATGCGTGTGTGCCTGTGCGTTTATATATGTATATATACACACACACACACACACACAGTCGCGTTACGAGAGACGAACCCTGCGATGTCTTCTCGCGCGAGTTCTTCTTCGTTTACACCGGTCACTCTTCTCTCTTGTCGGCCTATCAAACTGGTTTGGCCTCTCCGTCTATCTCTCTCTCAACTCTCGCAACTTGTGGATCAGCGGCGAGCACCTGGATCGGTGCTGTCTCGATCTTGCTCTTGACTCGACTCCGCATACACGAATCCGATTCACCAGGCACCATTCCTTCTCCCGTAGGCGCCTCCCTACCTTTTCCTTCCTTTCTACTCTTCTTTCTCTCTTTCTCTCTCTTTCTCTCTCTTTCTCTATCTATCCTTCTTTCTCTCATCCGCCACGACACTGTAAATATACAAAAGGCTTGACTAAAGTGTGGGGCAATTCTCTTCGGTAGACCATAGCAGGTTCCTCGCTTTTCATGGTGATTGGGACTCTAGCACCGGCTTGAAGCAAGGTGGTGGCAATGACCGTTCTCCTCCATTCTTCCTCTCCCTTCTACTTCGCCTTCTCTTTAACCTTCTCTCTCTCTCTCTCTCTCTCTCTCTCTCTCTCTCTCTCTCTCTCTCTCTCTCTCTATCGTTTCACCGCACTCCTACCAACCACATCGACGTTCTTTCTTCCACTTCTTTGGTCTCTCCTCTTTCCTCTCTCACCTTTTCCCTCTCCTCCTCCACCCCCCACCTCCCTCTCTCTCTCTCTCTATCCTCCTCAACGCGATATCGTCGTAGCCACAAGTCGCCATAACGTATGCTCCTTTTCCCATCTTTCCTTCGCGATATCCTTTTTTTTTTCTTCCCCTCCCCTCCCCTACCCCATTTCATATTCAACATTTTCCCCATACGTATAAGGATCTCGATGTTGTCCGTTCTCTCAATTTCATTAACCCCTCGTGGTTGGCAGAGTCATCTCTATACGTCCGATTCAATCCTTTACGAGGACGACGACGAAGACAAAGAAGGATGCAAACAATCAAATATTTGTGATCTTCAACCACCTGACACGGTCGTATTTATCTTGCCGCTTAAACCCCTCTCCTAGGTAGATAAATTTTCTTTACATAGGAGACATATACGATCCATTCATAGGGCCGTCAAACGACGAACAAGTATACCTACGTGCAATTTTGACTCGAAAATTTCTACCTCGTTCTCTTCTTCCCGTAGGTTTCGACTAACGATACCTTCTCCGACGGAATATGCGTATCCACATTATGAATAGATTAACTTCTTAGAAACAATCTAACGCGATACGTCTATATCTAATCACAAGTATTTAAAATTAAAAACAGAAGGTCGCTAATCGCCGTATCAATGAATACTTTTATCTTTTGGTAATGTTAACGTTACTGTTGCTGGGTGTAAAACGGCATTAAAAAAAAAAAAAAAAAAAAATAAAAGAGAAGAAGAAAAAAGGAAAGAAAAGTACGCGGCATAGCTGTAAAATCAGCGAAGTAACGCTATAAATCAGCATGGCGATAAGAACCGATGCCAGGGGGATGTTAAAATAAAAGAATCGTTGAAAAGCTCAAAAGGATATATCGAGAAGGCTTAACGGAACCCTCCGTGGGAGTTCTTATCGCGCAGTGCCTCTCAAATCGATTAGAACAGGTAGTTGGATATAAAGTAATCGTTAACCAATCCCATCGAGACGAGCTTAACAATATTTTCTCCATCTTCCCCGCCTCCGTTCCCTCCCTCCTACTACATAAAGGTTTATAAATAACGTTACGATCAATTGAGAGACACTGCGTTTTATCAGTACGTCGGAAGACTTAAATACGAGCATATGGCTGCCAAATATAACGAGGCACCTTATTCCGATCGATACGAATTAGTCCTGATATTTAGGTATCGACGGATAACGTATATTATTGATATAAAAATTAATAAAGTACAAATGCGCGTGCAATGCTGAAACATATTGCGACATCGTAATAATAACGTGTTACGTGTAGGTGTAAAATCATTAGATAGAAGAAGGGCAAATTTTCATCGGGAATAGAATGAGATATAAATGAAAAAAAGAGAGAGAGAGAGAGAGAGAGAGAGAAAAGAATTATACGGTCGAATGTAACAATGAGATAATAAATGTAGAAAATGTTAAACTTGGCCAGCCTGCCCGCCCGCCTACCTGCCTGCCTGCCTGCTATTCTCGCAAAATTAATAATTATGCATAATATCGTTTGCGATTATTAACGAATAGCGGGTGTATGCTTTAATAAACGATAGAGAAATAAAGGAAAGAATCAAAAAAGTAATCAATCTTTCGTTCACGTACGAGAGCACGTTAATCCCTTAGACTCATAATGCCGAAATCGATAAAGATGGAGGACTCTCAGCGGGAGATCTGACATTATTAATAATATTCTTTCCATCGACAGCTCTTTACTCCGCTTATCGTGACATCGAAGGAAATCTTATATTTAACGTTTTTATCGGAGGTGTCCATCGGGATCCTCCGGGATCCTCCGGGATCCTCTGGGATATCCTACGCGTAAAGGATTAGAACTTGCCACTTACCACCGGAGCTTCTATATCTTCGGTTCGCCTGCAACTTTGCCGTCTCGTTATCGCTATTCAAAAGTTTAGCCGCATAAGCCGGGAAAGTTCGCTCTTTTAAACGGTCACGTAAGATCGACGATTATAAATCGCGATGCCTTTATTTCAAACTTCAAGAAGACGTCGGTTATTCTCCTTGACCTACGTCGAGTGCCGGCGACTGAGAACGCTTCATCATCGTCGTCATCGTCGTCGTCGCAGGTCAAGGGGGAATAGGATGAATTAATTTGTCGAAAAAAGTTTTACCATTCGGAATGACATCTTCGATTTTACAAACGTTTCCTGATTTTTTGTCCTTTTCCTTTCTCTCTCTCTCTCTCTCTCTCTCTCTCTCTCTCTCTCTCTCTCTCTCTTAGTCTCAATTATTCGATCGTTAGCATCGTTGTTTATTTATTGTAAAGAATAAAATCATTAATGGAACGTTCTTTAACGCGTACCTCGATCGGACGGTTTAACGTCTTTATATCTACGATTTGACGTATCACTCTACGAAAATATTTTGGCGAATGGACTGTCTCGTTAGCCGTAATACACGACGAAAATATGCGCAAATATAAAATCTCGTTACGTCGATCGGCATAAATTTTCACTTTCCTGGAAATATATGCGAAAGTATCGTATATTCATTTAGGAACGTTAAGAGGGGATGTAAAAGAGGAGATCGAGGATGAAAGAGATCCATGCAAGGACGAGGAACGGCGTAAGGGGGTGCTCTGTTGTTTGGTGGGGCTGGAGTTCGAGGATTGGCTGCGCGAAAGGCTGCCTGCAGCCGAGGGGATGCGTTGGAAGGGTGCGTTCACAAGTATATATACTCCTGCCGGCGGCATTAGCGGGCGATCCGAACTTCTGAAAGGTTTAACCGTTCCAAGGAATATTTTGAGTGCGAAGAAGGAAAAGTACGGATAAAGGGGGGAAAATAAAAAAATATATATATATATATATATATATATATATATATATATATATTTTCACGGTATATTGTCCTCGAGAAAACGAAAAAGTGTTACTTCATCGTTCGCAAAAAGTTCGAGTTCGAAAATCGTTTTGAGGACGGCTTCGAATCAACTTCGAGCTCGTTTGACAGTTCGAGATCGACTCGTTGATCGGTGAGTGAGTATCGAGATTCGTTGAGAATTAGTTGACAACGACGCTACGTTTTCTTTTTTATGTATATATATATTTTTTTTTCTTTCTTTCTTTCTTTCTTTCTTTCTTCTTCATTTCTTTTTCCAACAACTTGTGCAGCGAGAGGAAAAGTGTTCGTACCTTGTGTAATGAAGTAAACTGGACACGGATATGTGTGTTATCCGTCAATGTTTCTTCTCTTAAACGGTACCGTGAAATAATACGAATATATCGAACAAATGCGATTTATTTATCGATCCTTATTGTTACGCACGATTTCCAACCCTTATCTTTACGATATATAAATAATTAATGAGACTTGTCGAAATTTATTCATTTCTACGTGAAAGTAATCATTTCGTCATGCCTTTCTTTAAATTCATTAGTCGGACTAATAACTTTTTTATCGAGCGTTAATTTGTTATTTATCTTTACAATTACTGCATTTTAATTGATGAGGAAAACTCGTGGTAGAATCTTGTTATTCTCCCGAAGAAACTTTTTAACGAGTTAATTGTACGAAAGAGAACTTGTCACTGTCAAAGTCAGTTCAGGCTCTTGCAATTAGCGAATGATCGTGTATATAAAAAAAAAGAAAAAGAGAATAAAAAAAGCGAACAAAGAGAGAGAGAATAAATAAAAATCGCTACTACATATTCAATGAAATTTCAACGACGTCACCTTGTCATTTCACATCTCACAGATATACATATATACGAGATTTCTATGTTATTTTTAACGAAGTGTTCCGACAGTACGTTCTCACAGACCGAATCGTTTAAATCGTTGAAATTGTATGACCTGACCGGCGTCGCGTTAAACATTGGAAAAAAAAAATATCATTTTCGTTTGCTATTCAAAGAAAAATATCTCGCGTTCGGGCTTATCGATATTTAACTCGGATTACGTTATCCCCGTACCATTTGATTAAACGGTCGAAAGTCACACCAATGGATGGAAAATAATCATGGGAGAATAAATCTGTCGAAGGAATTTACTTTGATGAAATAAAAAAGGATTCGAATGAATCGCCTGACGATCGATCTACGATTTGACGTTATAATAAATGTCATCGTACGTAGAAGATATAATGAATGTTTCACTCGGACGATTTCCCTTCCCACCATAATAAATTACGTTATGAATATTACGAAGAAATCAGTGTCGTATAATGTTCTCTCTTTTTTTGGTTCTTTTATACGGCTTCACCGTAACAACATCGTTCGCGAAGATAGAGAGCCCCTATTTAATAGTGAAATTTTCGTCTAACAACGCGTATCCTCCTTTTTATCTTTCAACCGTTATATAAGTTCCTACAATTTCATGAAAAACGATCGATTTATGAACTGGACCTGCGCCGGTGGGTGGAAACCACCGCCAACGTGCAATATTGTCCCGTTAAGTGGTTGTAAAAATGCTATAATTAATTCGGTCAGTCGCTTGATCCGTATTATACGAGTTTCAATCTCCACGTCGAACCCTTCTTTATAATCGTTCTATCTTTAAGTCATTCTCTCTCTCTCTCTATATATATATATATATATATATATATATATATATATATATATAATAAACTTCTTATTTCATCGCGCAAGACAAAAAGAAAAGATCACGGCTTAAATTGAAATAATTTCGTTTGCCTCGAACTAAAAATATCCTTAGTTATTGTAAAATACATATATGACGAGGAAGATGCATAAAATCAAATGAACGTTCCTTCGTTATTCATTTATTTCGTATGAGGAATGAGGCAACGTTTTTTTAACCTTTTAATTTAATTTTCTTTTTCGTTTGTTACTTTCTACAGTTTGCTCGATATCGAGAACAAGGACTTACCATTATCGACTAAGTTACTTGTTGGACTAGCGAAACGTGGTAGAAGCAACAGGTAACTTTGGAGTCGAGTTTCCGTCCACATGGCTCTTACATTGCATAGTATTATATTGCATTTTCACTAGCTTTTCCAGTCTATTGATTTAAAGCAATCGATTCGCACAATTTCTCACCGAACAATCCTTCCCATTTCATTCAATCGCGCGAAAAGATTTTATCGTAATAAATAGGTCACGCGATTCTCATGCCTTTCTCGTACTTCAATATATAATGCAATTGTAAAAAATAAATAACATGTAAATATAATGAATAATCGAGTTGATGGTTTTTACAGTAACAGATTGATTTTTCGCCTACGTCCATTTTGATAATCGAAGATGAATTCCTTCGCTCTTGTGATACTTGTTGCCATTTTTGGTATCGCTGTCGTCCAATGCGAACCCGAACCGATGGCTAGACCAACCAGACCAAAAGTTTTTACAAGTCCGGAAGAGTTACGGAGATATGTAGACTGCCTAATAGATCACTATTGGGTAAATGGAAAGGCCAGGTAATAGAAGTTGATTAATATTTGTTTTCTCGTTGAGCGATATTGTACGATCATGGGATGAGGACAAAATCAACGATACGAATAAAAATGAACGATTTTTCTTACGTCTATATATTTTAACACAGGTATGGAAAAAGAGCCGGAGGTAACGCATTTCCCGCCTTTTATTTAGGATATCCGTGGAATACTTTGAGATTTATACTCGATACTCACCGTCATTTTCAACAAGAAAAAGAGGATAAGAGCAAGCCGATAAATGGACAAGTTACTTTTCGTAATTTTCAAGATACCGATACTAAAAAACAAATATTTCGAAATGATCCGCCAGAAAATTTAAGTGACATGATTGATAAGTATTACGACGATGTAGAGTAAATACGATGGTATTAATTTTCATTGCTGGAAACATTACAACAATTGAAAGTTCAACTATTTCTTTTAAAGTGTCGTGTATTCGTGACTAGTATTAGTCAAAGTAATGTTTTTTTTTTTTTTTTTTTCTTATAAAACTGATGACTGGTAAAATGAATACATTTTTACACTTCGCTTAAACGTACCTGCAGTAATGTTTCTATGATAGAAAGCATAACTATTTTCTTTTATTATTCTATAACATCTTTTAATACCATCGTAATATAACACGATATAGAAATCATTCTAGATATAGACCATGGCACAATGGAGTTTAAAAATAAAATGGGAACAATTTATTTCACCTTCTAATTGTCAAATTGAATAATCTACGAGTTTCGATTGTCAATAGACGTAACTAATCCCATGTCGTAAAGGAGCCGCCTGCAAAGTGGAATTAATAAGGAAAAGAAAAGGAACAGATCGAGGATTATATAAGTTGTATTATTGACATGCTTTCTTCAAAAGACCTTGATACTTATGTATTCTCCTGCAGAAAATCCAAATAGACGATTCATTCATACGAATATTATATGGAAATATATGATTAATGAGAAAAGTTGAAAGAACCCTTATTTAATCAATATAATAAGATTTAAGACAAACATTAAGTTCCTTCAAGTTATAATAAATGAATATTTACAAGCACCATTTGCATTATTTTAACCGATAATGACCACAAATAATTTTGGAAAGTAAATAATTAATAAAAAAATTGGTTTCGTTCAATAATAACAACGTAATGTGATTATAAATTCATATATTATATTATATATTTATATTTTTGTTACAACAGGTACTTCGTATTTTGCTACAGAGACCGATAGTTACAAACGTTAAATATTAAGACAACATGTAATTTTTCCAAATATTCAATAATATTGGCCAATCATTAAAAGTAAGGCCTACGGTAATTGATGTGGTAGTTTAAGTTACACTTTAATTTTTATCTTTCACACCGCCCTTCTCGTTCGTGCATTTAGCATTTTCCGGATAGTCGCAAACTTGCAAAATTGGATTGAAATTTAAGGGTGGTGGACACTTTTGAAGTACTTTTTTACCTTCGAGGCACTTGTAAAATAGCGTGCAATCTGATTCGTGAGGTAAATGTACTACTTGATCAGTATCGTGTGCTGGGCAATGATTTGGATTACTGTCAGGAGTCGATGAAGTTGGTACTCCTGTCGATGATTGAGGAGCCGCAGTACTCGTTCCATTATTTTCTGGCAATTCTTGATTTTCGTCTCCTTTATCGCCTGGTTTGCTGGTGCATTTAGCATGTTCCGGATAGTCGCAAACGTTCTCCTTTTTATTGAAATGTAAGCCTTCTGGACACTTGTGTAGTACTTTTTTACCTTCGAGGCACTTGTAAAATAGCGTGCAATCTGATTCGTGAGGTAAATGTACTACTTGATCAGTATCGTGTGCTGGGCAATGATTTGGATTACTGTCAGGAGTCGATGAAGTTGGTACTCCTGTCGATGATTGAGGAGCCGCAGTACTCGTTCCATTATTTTCTGGCAATTCTTGATTTTCGTCTCCTTTATCGCCTGGTTTGCTGGTGCATTTAGCATGTTCCGGATAGTCGCAAACGTTCTCCTTTTTATTGAAATGTAAGCCTACTGGACACTTGTGTAGTACTTTTTTACCTTCGAGGCACTTGTAAAATAGCGTGCAATCTGATTCGTGAGGTAAATGTACTACTTGATCAGTATCGTGTGCTGGACAATGATTTGGGTTACTGTCAGGAGTCGATGAAGTTGGTACTCCTGTCGATGATTGAGGAGCCGCAGTACTCGTTCCATTATTTTCTGGCAATTCTTGATTTTCGTCTCCTTTATCGCCTGGTTTGCTGGTGCATTTAGCATGTTCCGGATAGTCGCAAACGTTCTCCTTTTTATTGAAATGTAAGCCTTCTGGACACTTGTGTAGTACTTTTTTACCTTCGAGGCACTTGTAAAATAGCGTGCAATCTGATTCGTGAGGTAAATGTACTACTTGATCAGTATCGTGTGCTGGGCAATGATTTGGGTTACTGTCAGGAGTCGATGAAGTTGGTACTCCTGTCGATGATTGAGGAGCCGCAGTACTCGTTCCATTATTTTCTGGCAATTCTTGATTTTCGTCTCCTTTATCGCCTGGTTTGCTGGTGCATTTAGCATGTTCCGGATAGTCGCAAACGTTCTCCTTTTTATTGAAATGTAAGCCTTCTGGACACTTGTGTAGTACTTTTTTACCTTCGAGGCACTTGTAAAATAGCGTGCAATCTGATTCGTGAGGTAAATGTACTACTTGATCAGTATCGTGTGCTGGGCAATGATTTGGGTTACTGTCAGGAGTCGATGAAGTTGGTACTCCTGTCGATGATTGAGGAGCCGCAGTACTCGTTCCATTATTTTCTGGCAATTCTTGATTTTCGTCTCCTTTATCGCCTGGTTTGCTGGTGCATTTAGCATGTTCCGGATAGTCGCAAACGTTCTCCTTTTTATTGAAATGTAAGCCTTCTGGACACTTGTGTAGTACTTTTTTACCTTCGAGGCACTTGTAAAATAGCGTGCAATCTGATTCGTGAGGTAAATGTACTACTTGATCAGTATCGTGTGCTGGGCAATGATTTGGGTTACTGTCAGGAGTCGATGAAGTTGGTACTCCTGTCGATGATTGAGGAGCCGCAGTACTCGTTCCATTATTTTCTGGCAATTCTTGATTTTCGTCTCCTTTATCGCCTGGTTTGCTGGTGCATTTAGCATGTTCCGGTAGATCGCAAACTTGCAAATCTGCATTGAAATGTAAGCCTGGTGGACACTGTTGAATTATTTTGTCACCTTCGACGCACTTGTAAAATAGCGTGCAATCTGATTCGTGAGGTAAATGTACTGCATCACCATGATCGTGTTCTGGACAATGATCTGGGATACTGCCATTAGTCGATGAAGTTGGTACTCCCTCATAAGCGAGATTAATTGATTGTTTTGATTCTGATAAGTCTTGATTTTTGTTTACTTTATAGCCTGGTTTGCTGGTGCAGTTAGCATGTTCCGGTAGATCGCAAACTTGCAAATCTGCATTGAAATGTAAGCCTGGTGGACACTGTTGAATTATTTTGTCACCTTCGACGCACTTGTAAAATAGCGTGCAATCTGATTCGTGAGGTAAATGTACTGCATCACCGTGATCGTGTTCTGGACAATGATCTGGGATACTGCCATTAGTCGATGAAGTTGGTACTCCCTCAGAAGCGAGATTAATTGATTGTTTTGATTCTGATAAGTCTTGATTTTCGTTTACTTTATAGCCTGGTTTGCTGGTGCAGTTAGCATGTTCCGGTAGATCGCAAACTTGCAAATCTGCATTGAAATGCAAGCCTGGTGGACACTGTTGAATTATTTTGTCACCTTCGACGCACTTGTAAAATAGCGTGCAATCTGATTCGTGAGGTAAATGTACTGTATCACCGTGATCGTGTTCTGGACAATGATCTGGGATACTGCCATTAGTCGATGAAGTTGGTACTCCCTCATAAGCGAGATTAATTGATTGTTTTGTTTCTGATAAGTCTTGATTTTCGTTTACTTTATTGCCTGGTTTGCTGGTGCATTTAGATTGTTCTGGCTGAACACATATTTGCATCACTGGATTGAATTCTAAGCCTGGTGGACACTTCTGAAGTATTTTTTGACCTTTGTTGCATTTGTAAAATAGCGAACAATTTGTTTCGTGGGGCAAATGTACAAGTTTTCCATAATCATCTGGTGGACAGTGATCTGGGACTCCCGGAATATACGTCGACAATGAACCTATTTTGGATGGTTCAGGAATTTCTTCCTTTAAATGAGCATCCTTATTACGTACCTCAGGTATATTTTCTTCATTTGTAGATTTGTAGTTCGAATTCTCTGGCTGTACGCATACCTATAAATTACGGCAATTAATAAAGATTAAAAAGTAATTGTTCGTTTCTTCGTAGAACATGCGAAGATTTAATAAAATGTTATCTAATTGTCTTAATTGTTCGATGTACAATCTTGGTTATTATGAATTATGTTTTTAATTTTATTATATTATCAACAAGTAATCATTATATTTTAATATTTCAGACAATTAATGTAAATCAAAATCTGTATCCCAGAATAAAACTATTAACAAAAATTGTATAATATCGTGGATAATGGTAAAAGTATAGCTATTTTTTATGAACACAAAATATTTCTAACGAAGATTATGTTAATTGAAGCATTTTAAACTGCCTGCTATGTTAGACATATAGACAAATATTATTCTATGGAATTATGGTTATTATGAACTGTAGCAAAAGCATTGCAACGGGAAAATTAATGTTCGACAAAATCTTAAGATTACGATTCGATGTGATCTTGATAAATATCTATTGCAAGGTTATTTCGGACTAAATACAAAACAGTTAATGTGTTAGTACTTTAACCACAACGTTTAGTAATAATAACAGACATGACGAAATTTATGTGCTAAGCTGATGGGAAAAAATGGCAATAGAAATGACTAGTTACATTGACTTGCAATGATAATATCAATTTTTTATTACCCTTCTAGTTCTGGTTCCTTTCAAATCTAATAAAAGTGAGATAACTGATCAAAAGAACGATAATGAAAAAGATCACATTGAAAGATTTATTATATTATAATATGCTATAGAGAATCATTTAATTGGTAAACCTTGTAACTTAAAAAGCCGTGCAAGTTTTCATGTTTTTATTCCAAATTGGCGTTCCTGACGTGCTGGGCTCGATTGAAAAGTGCAACCTGTTAATTCAGGTAAGTTGCAAATACTGTGCTTTCTATCCCAATATTTTCCAGATGGACATGCATTCATAATGTATCTACTTAGATGGCACTTGTAATACTTGTTGCAATCGGTCTCGTGGGGTTTGTAATAACCTTCTATACATTTATTTTCAGGACATTCTGCTTCTTTAATTGTTTTGCATAAATGATTACGGCGATCCCAATGGTTCCCGTCTATACATTCATTTGCGACATATTTACCGCCTATGCATTTATAGTACAATTCGCAGACTGACTCATGAGGCTTGTAATCACCCTCGGTGCACGAATTACATTTTGCTTCTTCAGGTAACTTGCATGTTTTGTCATCTCTATCCCAATGTAAATTAGGTTTACATGCTTTCTTAACGTAGTCACTATTTTTGCACACGTAATACTTATCGCATTCCGTCTTGTGGGGTTTGTAATAACCTTCTGTACATTTATTCACAGGACAAGCTGCTAATTGAATTGTTCTGCAGATTTCGTTATCGCGATCCCACTGTTCTCCTTCGTTACATATCTCTTTCACAAATTTACCTTTTTTGCATCGATAATAGTATTCGCAATATGACTCATGAGGCTTGGTTTCACCCTCGGTGCAATAGGGACATTTTGCTTCATCAGGTAACGCGCAAACTTCGCCGTCTTGATCCCAATGTAATCCAGATGAACATTTTTTCAGAACGTAGTCATTAAATTCGCACTCATAATACTTATTGCATTCCGTCTCGTGGGGTTTGTGTAAACCTTCATTACATTTATTCATAGGACAAGCTGCTACTTGAATTGGTCTGCAGAGTTGCTTACTGCGATCCCAGTGTTCTCCGTTTTCGCATATAGTTTTCTCAAATTTACCGTCTTTGCATTCATAGTACCATTCGCAAAATATCTTATGAGGCTTGGTATCACCCGTTTTGCACAATTGACAATTTACTGTATCAGATGGTACGCACTTTTCCTCATCTGGATTCCAATGTTGTTTAGGTGGACATTTTTTCTCAACGTACTTACTTTTATAGCACTCGTAATACTTATTGCATTCCGTCTCATGGAGTTTGTGATAACCTTCTGTACATTTATTCATAGGACAGTTTGCTTTTAGAATTGGCCTGCACTTTCCGTACTTTCGATCAAAGTGCATTTTGTCAGGACACGTCATCGGTTTTTTCTTACCGTGTTCGCATATATTGTATTTTTCGCAAAGTCTTTTATGAGGCGTGACAGCACCATCGATGCACCCTTTGAAAGGACAATTTGCTTCTGACGGTACCGTGCAACGTTGACGTTCTCGATTCCAATGATATCCAGGTTGACATTTCAAATCAATGTACTTGTTATTTACGCACGTGTAAACCTTATCGCAATCCGCCTCGTGGGGTTTGAAAAGACCTTCTGGGCACGTGCTAATAAGTGCCGTAGGGTTAAATGCATCAACCGGTTTTATGCAAAGATTGTATTCTCGATTCCAATGTAAACCGGGATCACATATTTTCGAAACGTTATAAGAATCTTCAACGCAGTCGGAAGACATCTTAATTATGTCGCATTTTGCTTCTTCTTTTCTTGTACATTGGTGGTTGATGCTATCCCATTCCTTACCTGCGTCACATTCCTTTCGGTAAAACGTACCGCCTATGCATTCATAGTATAGATTGCATTTACACGCATGAGGCATGGTAGAACCATCGATGCATCTGTCTATAATATCTGCTGATGCAGGAACGTCGCAAATATTGTGCTCACTATTCCAATGTAGTCCAGATGGACATGATCTTGGAACGTATTTACTTAGTTCGCACACGAAATACTTATTGCGATCCTTGACATTGGGTTTGTAATAACCAACGTCACAACTACTATCAGGACATCTTGCGTCTTCAATTCTTTTACAGACATTGTTATGGCGATCCCAGTGGTCTCCTAGTGGACATTGTTGCAAGGCATATTCGCCATCTATGCATTCGTAGTACAATTCGCAATAGCAATAGTGATGGAATTTAGAACCCTCGGTGCATCTGTCTTTACAACCTGCCAATTCAGGTGTGTTGCAAATATTGTGCTTTCTATCCCAATGTAGTCCGGATGGACAATATTTCTCAACGTAATCATTTCCAATGCACTCGTAATACTTGTTGCAATCATTTTTGTGGGGTTTATATGGACCTTCTTTACATCCTTTCTTAGGATGGTAAGGACACATTGCATTTTCAGGTTTGTCGCATTTATTGTTTGTGCGATCCCATTCTTCTCCGTCCGGGCATTTCCTTTGGGCCAATTCGCCCTTTACGCATTGATAATAAAATTCGCATTTACACTCGTGATGTGAAACGGTACCCTCGATGCACGTCGGTTTTTTTAAGTAAGGACAGTTTGCCTCTTCAACCGATGTGCAAATATTCCGTGCATTATTCCAATGTAATGTAGGTTTACATGTTCTCGGAACGTATTCATTTTTTTCGCACACGTAATATTTATCGCATTCATTTGGGAAGGGCTTGTATGTACCTTCTTTACATTTATAAGTAGGACATTCTGCTTTTTCGGGGCTATCGCAACGATGTTTATTGCGATTCCATTGCAATCCCCCTATACATTTCTGCAGGTTCCATTCACCAGATATGCAACTATAGTACCATTCACATTGACACTCATGAGGTTTAGTAGAACCAATGAGGCACCTTATTGGTGCACAACGTGCTAATGCAGGTAAGTTGCAAATATTGTGCTTCTTATCCCAATGTAGTCCAGATGGACATGATCTCGGAACGTATTCACTTAGTTCGCACACGAAATACTTATTGCAATCGTTCTTATCGGGTTTGTAATAACCAACGTCACATCCACTAGGACATCTTGCGTCTTCAATTCTTCTACAGACATTGTTATAGCGATCCCAGTGCTCTCCTCGTGGACATTCCTTCCGGATATATTCCTTGCCGTTGCATTGATAGTAGTATTCGCAATATCTTTCATGAGGCTTGGTAGAACCTGTGACGCATCCACAACCTGCTGATGCAGGATCGTCGCAAATATTGCGATCACTATTCCAATGTAGTCCAGATGGACATGATCTTGGAACATATTTACTTAGTTCGCACACGAAATACTTATTGCAATCGTTCTTATCGGGTTTGTAATAACCAACGTCACATCCACTATCAGGACATCTTGCGTCTTCAATTCTTCTACAGACATTGTTATAGCGATCCCAGTGCTCTCCTCGTGGACATTCCTTCCGGATATATTCCTTGCCGTTGCATTGATAGTAGTATTCGCAATATCTTTCATGAGGCTTGGTAGAACCTGTGACGCATCCACAACCTGCTGATGCAGGATCGTCGCAAATATTGCGATCACTATTCCAATGTAGTCCAGATGGACATGATCTTGGAACATATTTACTTAGTTCGCACACGAAATACTTATTGCAATCGTTCTTATCGGGTTTGTAATAACCAACGTCACATCCACTATCAGGACATCTTGCGTCTTCAATTCTTCTACAGACATTGTTATAGCGATCCCAGTGCTCTCCTAGTGGACATTCCTTCCGGATATATTCCTTGCCGTTGCATTGATAGTAGTATTCGCAATATCTTTCATGAGGCTTGGTAGAACCTGCGACGCATCCACAACCTGCTGATGCAGGATCGTCGCAAATATTGCGATCACTATTCCAATGTAGTCCAGATGGACATGATCTTGGAACATATTTACTTAGTTCGCAGACGAAATACTTATTGCAATCGTTCTTATCGGGTTTGTAATAACCAACGTCACATCCACTATCAGGACATCTTGCGTCTTCAATTCTTCTACAGACATTGTTATAGCGATCCCAGTGGTCTCCTAGTGGACATTCCTTCCGGATATATTCCTTGCCGTTGCATTGATAGTAGTATTCGCAATATCTTTCATGAGGCTTGGTAGAACCTGTGACGCATCCACAACCTGCTGATGCAGGATCGTCGCAAATATTGCGATCACTATTCCAATGTAGTCCAGATGGACATGATCTTGGAACATATTTACTTAGTTCGCACACGAAATACTTATTGCAATCGTTCTTATCGGGTTTGTAATAACCAACGTCACATCCACTATCAGGACATCTTGCGTCTTCAATTCTTCTACAGACATTGTTATAGCGATCCCAGTGGTCTCCTAGTGGACATTCCTTCCGGATATATTCCTTGCCGTTGCATTGATAGTAGTATTCGCAATATCTTTCATGAGGCTTGGTAGAACCTGCGACGCATCCACAACCTGCTGATGCAGGATCGTCGCAAATATTGCGATCACTATTCCAATGTAGTCCAGATGGACATGATCTTGGAACATATTTACTTAGTTCGCAGACGAAATACTTATTGCAATCGTTCTTATCGGGTTTGTAATAACCAACGTCACATCCACTATCAGGACATCTTGCGTCTTCAATTCTTCTACAGACATTGTTATAGCGATCCCAGTGGTCTCCTAGTGGACATTCCTTCCGGATATATTCCTTGCCGTTGCATTGATAGTAGTATTCGCAATATCTTTCATGAGGCTTGGTAGAACCTGTGACGCATCCACAACCTGCTGATGCAGGATCGTCGCAAATATTGCGATCACTATTCCAATGTAGTCCAGATGGACATGATCTTGGAACATATTTACTTAGTTCGCAGACGAAATACTTATTGCAATCGTTCTTATCGGGTTTGTAATAACCAACGTCACATCCACTATCAGGACATCTTGCGTCTTCAATTCTTCTACAGACATTGTTATAGCGATCCCAGTGGTCTCCTAGTGGACATTCCTTCCGGATATATTCCTTGCCGTTGCATTGATAGTAGTATTCGCAATATCTTTCATGAGGCTTGGTAGAACCTGTGACGCATCCACAACCTGCTGATGCAGGATCGTCGCAAATATTGCGATCACTATTCCAATGTAGTCCAGATGGACATGATCTTGGAACATATTTACTTAGTTCGCAGACGAAATACTTATTGCAATCGTTCTTATCGGGTTTGTAATAACCAACGTCACATCCACTATCAGGACATCTTGCGTCTTCAATTCTTCTACAGACATTGTTATAGCGATCCCAGTGGTCTCCTAGTGGACATTCCTTCCGGATATATTCCTTGCCGTTGCATTGATAGTAGTATTCGCAATATCTTTCATGAGGCTTGGTAGAACCTACGGGGCACTTACGACATTTTGCTTTTTCAGGTATCGTGCACCTTTCGTCATCATCACCCCAATCTAATCCAGTTGGACATGTTTTCGAAACGTAATCCGTTCCTTCGCACCTGTAATACTTAGTGCAATCATTTTGGTCGGGTTTGTAATAACCTGATTTACATCCAACGAAAATACACTTTGCTTGTCTAGGTCGTGTGCATGTTTCGGTTACATTATTCCAATGATCGTCGTCTTTACAAGATTTTAGAATTTTGTGATTATTATGGCATAGGTAATATTTGTTACATTGGCATTCATGTCTACTCTTTTTTCCTTCCGAACATGGTACGAATTCTGGTGCCATCGGTGTTTTCGAGATTCGTTTTTGCGTGCTTTCTTTTTGATCGGCTTTGTAACAAGTTTGCAGATCTTGGTTCCAATACCAATCATTCGGGCAGTGTTTGAGTATTTTCTTATCATCGATATACTCGTACAATAAATTTTGCTTGCATTCATGTTCTATGTATTTAATTTGATTTGATGGGTTAGATGATGATATCGAAGATGGTATGCTACGTGGAGTTGTTAGTTGCGATGTTGGTTCTTTTGTTAGTGGCACAATTTTAGACGTAGTTAGTTGTTTACTCGGTATAGGTTGCAATTGACAACCTACTTCCGAAGGATAGTCACAAACCTGTAGTAGAGGGTTAAAGTGTAGCCTATCGCCTCTACTGTTACTGTATGGACACTCTTTTAAAATTTTTTCACCTAAAAAGCAAACGTAAAATTTGCTACAATCTGACTCGTGAGCTAATAAAACCGTTTCTTCGGGAGAATCGTCACTTGGGCATACTGTAGGTACTCTCTCCTTGGGGGCTGCTTCTAAATTTTCTGCGGCTAGGATGATCGCAAGTACTGCGACCAACCCAAAGCTTCCTAAAATTGATGGAAAATGTTTAAGCTCATTGAAAATTTTGAAAACTTTTGTAAACTTTTTCTTTTATATATATATATATATATATATATATATATATATATATATATATATATATATATATATGTTATAAACGTTTCTATTTTTCATGTAATTACACACATAGATATAAAGGAGAGCATTGATATATTAAGTAAGTATGCATATACACATTTAATATGGACATTCTATATGAATTTAAAAATTAACCGTTAATAATTGTATTTCATGAGCATTTATTCATCGGTGTTTTAAAATACTAACAATAAGTATCTTAGTTGACAATATCTTACGTACTTATTACGGATAATTCGTCATATTTATATCCGACAAAATTCTATAAACCGATACTGAAGGATATTGCAAAACGCGTAAAATATCCTATCGTCTGTAAAATCTTGTATGCTAATGAATAATTTAATTCGTTAATTATTAAGCAATTGGGTCTGTTAAATATTATTTAATTAGTATCAAAAAATATTCGAGATAAAAAATTTAACGACTCACCTTTCATCGTGAACGAACTGTCGAATTGATCTTTTAACGATATATCTTAACCACGCACCCAATAAATTGATAACTACTAATAATGAGTAGGATGGAACCTCTTTTATAGGCACGTAAAACCTTATCATTCGATTAACTCGTTCGTTATCATTGATATCTTTAAAAAATAGTCTTTTGAAGCATGTTACAGACACATTCGTTATATCATTAATTTCTCAGAACTAATGAACGTACAAGTGTAACGTTGCATTTCCTCGTATACAACGAAACGTTTTCATATCTTTCACAGAGTTTTTACATCTTAGCGAAAACGCTGATTTCTATTATCTTAACGGAATCTACCATTGTTGTATCAATTTTCAAACGTTTTTTCGATATTTTCAATCGAGGAAAACAACTAGTATTTTATAACAAAACGTATACATATGTTGGAGAGATAAAAGAAAACAATTAATGAAATAATACCACAGAAATATCTCCTACGTAATTCAGAAAACTTTCTACGGAAATATTGATAACAATACTAATATCGCATCATATCATTCGCAATATTCTATAAGGAATTAGACCGAATTTATTTGCTATCATAGTCAAAGCTCAAACCCTTTTTACATAATTCATCGTACTTTGATCTTCTATATTATCAGTGATTTGGAGATTTCTAATACGTTATCTGTCAAAGTTATCACCACGAAAAATATATAAAAGTTTTATTAATTTCAGAAATCAAATCACAAACTACTTTCAGATTACAGTGACGTTATGTACTTTTATAATATAATAACAGATAATGGAGTAGAGATATTTTATTTAATATTTTAGCCGTAACAATTACTGAGATAAGAGCAATTAATTATATTCCAAAATGATCTAACATATAGTACTCCAAAAGGTATCTTTCATATAGCGTGTAGAAAAATTTTTTTTCGTTACTAAGCGTTATTTAGTAATTTCCGAAGTTTATGTGGCATTACTCGTTTACTGATCTTAAAAACAATTAATCTTTATTCAAATATATATATATATATATATATATATATATATATATATATATATATATATATATATATATATATATACATACATACATACATACATTGCATCTTTTACAACATACGATGATAATCACGTATTGATCATTGGTAATATAGTAAACTGTAAAACGAATATAACGTCGGTAATGCATGTGTACGTTCTTACCTACCGGGCAATTTCAATCACGATAGATGGCGCACTTTGATAGTGCGATATTAATTACACGTATAATTTTATTATGATATTAACATTTATTTTCACATAAATTATCTACTGACCACGCTGATCTAAAATAGATGAAAAAATAGAAGAAAAAAAAAAAGAAGTCATAAAGTAAAAAGAGAGTTTAAAAAAAGAGAATTCTACAAAGTTACATCGTCGATCGAACTTAAAAGTAATATTCAACAACTGAATTCATTAAGAGATCAAGCAATTGAAATCATTGAAGTTCCACGTCGGAACCGGGAAATAAGATCGGAATTATAGGCGCACGGGATGCTTAGAGACATCGAACTCTCGTCGCCCGAGGACACTTAGCAGTAACAATAAAATAAACCGACTTACCGGTGGGATGGATAATAGAGAGGTTCGACGTTACCGACCGATTAAAATATTACCGACGTCGGTTAATATCGAGATACCGGGTATTCGTGGGTAGGTGTCGCTCGGGGGCAACGGAGCGTATCGTAAAAATAACGATCCAATCGGAAGCGTGTAAACAATGGTTAAAGGGGCAACGATTGGCGGTGCTGTCGCCAAGTCGGGTGAGCTCGACGAATCAGGGGTTTAGATTCGGCTACGTTGAGAAAATGGTCGCGCTTCTTGGCCGTAAGCCCCCCCACCAGAGGAGAAAAGCTGCGCGACCAGCGCTCGGTAGACTCAGCCATTTCTCTCGCGAAGCGTAGCAACGCGTTCGTGGTTGGCGACGTGTGTTTTTTCAACGTTAGAACGTGCGGGTATTCCCGGAAGTTTTGCAAAATAACGCGACGCAAAAGGATGATACACTCCGGGCGGACCAGGCTCGAGGTAAGTGGCGACGAGGCGGCCTGTCGTCCCTTCGTTTCCGTCCTCTCTCTTCGAAACTCAAAACGGCGCGTCGAAGCTGTGTGCGACCACGGGGGGGTTCGTGTGCGTGTCCAATGTTGTCATTGCCGTCGCGAACAGCTGATTCGCTCCACTGGCCTTCGGGTAGCGCGACAGCCTCTATCATCGTCCTACCTCTCTCTTTCTCGACGTCGTTGTTGCTACGACGTTGAGAAGGAGAGAGAGAGAGAAAGAAAGAAAGAAAGAAAGAAAGAAAGAAAGAAAGAGAGGACGAACCTAACGAACGAGAAAGACGGATGGACGAGGAAAGATAGAAGGAAAGGAATACTCTTTTGGTCCGTAGACTGAAGACAAAAACAAAAAAATCTATATATATATATATATATACAAAGAGAACTGATCGAGAATGTTACACGAATGTTACACGTTTTACGTTCGATGCTCAAAATTTATCTATTCGTACTGTATCTGTAAAACCCACGACGATGTTTTGTATATATACAAATTTATCTGTTTGTCTCTCTCTCTCTCTCTCTCTCTCTCTCTCTCTCTCTCTCTCTCTCTCTCTCTCTCTCTCTCTCTCTCTCTCTCTCTCTCTCTTCTTCTAGAATCTCTCTTTCGGCCAACCGTGTTTGCGTTCTCTTGCATGCATCGACCGAACCGATCGGCCAAGTCCATCCTTTGTTCTCTCTCTCTCTCTCCCTCTCGCGCGCGCGAGTTTGCTCGGTCTGTCCCTCTCTCTCTCTCTCTCTCTCTCTCTCATTCTCTCTTTCTCTTCTCTTCTCTTTATACAGACACGTACATGTGTATATACAGAAGAATATGCATCTAGCAAATATATATATATATATATCCATCTCTTTCTCTTTCTCTTTCGTTGTTCTTCGTTGCATCGACAACACGACGTCTTCCTATTCCTACGGTCGTATTACTAACGCGTTCATCTTCGTCATCTTCGTCGTCTTCGTCGTCGTCAGCGTCGGCGTCGATGGCGACAGCATCGTCATCGTCATCGTCATCGTCGTCAGCGTCGTCATCGTCGTCATCGTCATCATCGTCATTTAGATGTGTCCGCGTTTTAAAAGTCTCCTCGTCGTCCCTTTGTTTCCCCTCTCGTCGATTCACCCGCTCGCCACCCCCTTTCTTTGTTCTTCTTCACGTCGGACAGACGACCAATACACACGTCGGAACAAAAATTCCGACACCTTAATCTCTCTCCTTCTCTCTCTTTCTACGTTCTTTGTATGCTTGTATGTTTTGTGTGCGTGCTTGCGTGCGTGCGTGCGTGCTGTGTTATTTGTTTGTTTGTTTGTTCGTTCGTTTTCTTTATCTCTTTTTCTTTCGTCCGAACGACGAGAGAAAGAGATGAGAGGACGACGACGACGATGCCTCCCCTACCTCGTTTGGATTATTCACTTCGATCCCATTTTTTTTCTCTCACCCTCGCACGCGGACAGGACCATTAGAAAAATTAGAAGAACTTATATCTAACGGGCTAATGTTTGTTTATCTTTCAAGTTAACCGTCATCTCATATCGACGATTTCGTATTTTACGATGCCTTTTTATCTTTTCTTTTGTTGTCGTTGCCGTTGTTCTTATTGTTACTTTTTTTATTTATTCAATTATTTTCTTGTTTTATTACTTATCTTTTTGTTTTGTTTCTTTTTTTTTAATTAGTTTTCTACCCCCTCCCCATACCCCGTTAGACAATACACCAAAGCATTGCTGCTCCTCTCTCTCTCTCTCTCTCTCTCTCTCTCTCTCTCTCTCTTTCTCTTGAGCATGCGAATCGCTCGAGTGATTTTTCTTTTTTGTTTATTTTTATTTTCGTTTACCTCGTCGACTCGTCCGTCTCATGCGAAGGGTTTCTTAAAATTGTTCGGACGAATTTAACCTGGGTTAAAATATAATTCAGGAATGGAGGTTTAATAAGAAATAATCGATTAAATTTGTCCAGTTTTGAATCGAGCAATTCCCTCCCCAACGTTTATTGACATTAATCATTCATTTCGAACATTTACATTTGTAATCAATAATCATTAATCTGCGAATGTAACAGTAATTGTAGAATGAAAGATTACTCCTATCTTTATTGGACTCGTCCCAATAAAATAATATCATGATTTATGGCCATGACAATGCCAATGGTGGAGCGAATGATGTACTCCGAAGCAGTAATACTATTCATACATACGTATATATGTATATGTATATATATATATATATATATATATATATATATATATATATGCTTTGAAACATTGAAATTATCGTAAGTAAACGTTTGAAGTTAGTTCTTTTTTTTTTTTTGTTTTTTAATTATCAAACGATGTTACGAAATTAAATCAAATTTTCACGAGCATACCTTTCTTCGTTATCATTTTTCCAACGATTGATTTAATCGCCTATGTTAAGAAATAAAAAGAGAGAAAAAGGAATATTAAAAAAAAAAAAAAAAAAAGAAAAAGAAATAAAATGGTATCGTTCCTCGTTCCCGTCTTAAATTAATTTTATTCCTATCATTCTTCTGACCCCCCTTTTCTTTCTAGCATTATATTTTTTAAATATTTTCCTCGTGACCGCGAGCCCGAAGCAAAATCACGGAAACCTTATTTTTACCTCGCGCTAGGATAATTTAAAACGCGAATTTCTACATTGAGAGATAAGTCGAAATAAATCGAACAGGTATAGAAACAGAGAGAGAGTGAGAGAGAAAGAGAGAATGAGATAGCTGACTGGCTGGCAGGAGCGCGCGAAATACATAACTGCGCGCGTCTGCTTTCACGTTTGTAGCTTCGTTATCGCGATAATTATCGTGGATCGGTATTTAAAATTTTATCTATCTTTCTTTTTCCTCCATTTCTCTCTGCACGATGGAAAAAAATTTTGCGTTTCCTCCCCCCCACACCACCCGCCCGTTTAATTTCAAAGACGTAGAAAGATAGATAATCGAGACGGGTCAGAGATGCATTACAATAATTGATTATTTTTATGATCGATGATGTAATCTGATTTAAGAGATCAAACATATAATAAATAAATAAATAAAAAAAAAAAAAGAAAACCGACAACAACAATTGCAATTAACATCAATAACATAGTGTTAGCCACTTATCGTCAGTCGTTAAATGGAACGTTTTACTGCAATCTTTAATAAAGCTCGTTGCGACGAAGCTTAGATTAAGTCTTACGATTATGTGTCTAATTGAATCAATGGATACGTTACCCTTTAATGATTACGGAGTTGCAATGTCGCGAATGCATTTCGATTAACGAATTATCGGACGATAGACCTGACACGAATAATTCGTATCGTATTTATAATTCCTACGAGAACGCGTTTTACTTTACGATTCCTCGTATATGATTAATTAATTTACGTATTATACCGATTTTCGAAATTCTTTTCAACCGATAACGCACATCCATTACAAAGGATCAAACGTCGATAGGTTTATATACGAAAATAAAAAAAAAAAAAAAAATAAAGAAAATAATATAAAATAAATAACATATAATAAGAGTATAGTTTTATCGAACACGAGGAATTAGCGTTTGTTCGAGTAGGTGTTATTTTTTTGCAGTTTTGCGCTCATTTTTGAATTATTAAGAAAACGTAGACTTGTTCGTTGCCATCCTCCCCCCACCCCCAGCCCCCCAACCCGTCATTTAAATAGGATCCACCGAGCTTAACGAGTCTTTCGTTGAGATTTGACTGTCTTACACGATGAGAGGATAACAACTTAACGAGCACAGCTTCGGATTAGGAAAGTCCGATTCGTATAAAACTGAGTCAGCATTGGGAAGGTCGTTTTAAAATTACTATCCAACCTTTATCGTCGAAATGCATTATCTTTGGCGGCCGTCTTTAGAGAGAAAGAAAGAGAGAGAGAGAGAGAGAGAGATCCTTCAAATTCTTTACAATTTCATTTCCTGCTTCATCGGTATCGTTTGCGTTGCGAAACTACTTACGCGCGATTTCTCGTCGAGTACAAAGATAGAAAGAAAGATACGAGATATAACGTCCGGAGTATTCTTTTCTATATCCTTTTTTTTCCTGCTACTATTATTATTATTATTATTATTATTATTATTATTATTAGAAAGGAGAAACAAATCGGAGAGAAACGAATTGACGGAAGGGGTGAGGAGGGGGTGGTGTGGGGAGGACGAAGAAGAGAGATTTGCTTTATTTAACTTCGTTGGTTTTTTCCTTCTTCTTTTTTTTTTTTTTTTTCTTTTTTTTCCTCCGTCACAAATCGACGATGAACGATCGAGAACGAATGCTTCGTGCCCCATGCGACGAGCAACCGACATTGAAAAATTTTTCCGATCGTTTCATTGTGGGTGTAGATCTCAATATTTATCGTTCGCGATTCTTAAGCCTCGTTGAAAATACGCGTTATCCGAAATACTTAGCCGTTGTCGTATCGCCGAACATAATATTTATCTTTCCTCGATTAATATACGTACTTACATACGTACGTACGTGCGTCGTGTAAGAGTTTGTAAGGTCTTTACGAGTGATTAATGAGGTGATTTAATAAAAGATAATTCTCTCTCTCTCTCTCTCTTTTTTTTTTAGACGTTTACGTTTCTTTCGCGTTTTCTTCGTTTGTTTCATATGCGGTATCGAAGGCATAGCAAGTAAATATTGAAAGAAATGCAAACGAGTCTGTACAGTTGTTCCTTTCTTTTTTTTTTTTTTTTTTTTCTTTTCTCTTAATGATTATAAATTTGTTTTAATTTGACGAGAACAGTGAGAACGGGAAGAAAAGAAAACGTAGCAATTGTCGATCGATCGGAATGAAAGATACCTTTTTTCTTTTTTTTTCTTTCTTTCTTCTCTTTCATTTTCGTTCGTTGCGGTGTTACGCGTGCTTTCGAGAAATTCGTAAAAAATGAAAAAATAAAATAAAAAAAAAAAAGAAAAGAAATGCACGTAGCTCAAAAGTTAATCGTCTTTATAAATAAACGCATGGTCGAGCGAAACGTCGCATAAGTTTTATCGTCGAGTCACCGTCGTCAACGTCGTCGTTGCACGACTTCGTTATCGCTCGAAATGAATCGCAAGTAAAAGTAATACAATTCCGTGAAGACACACGGGGCGATTTTGAATCGTCATCGGGGGAGTTTACGTATCGACGAAAATCGAAAGAAAATAGTGGATGGGCTCTCTCTCTCTCTCTCTCTCTCTCTCTCTCTCTCGTAAACGCGAGGAGAATATCAAAAAGCATGACGTCACCGACGATACATTGGAATGTGTTTTAGAAAAAAGTAATTCGAGTGGGAGTGGGAGTAGGAGGAGGGGGTCAAGGTGTCCAACCTGTCGACGAGTCTGGAACCGGAAGTCAATGGTGGAGACAGCAGCACCCATCCTATCATTATCACCATTATCATCATCAGGGTGGTTATTGCACGTCGCAATCGCATGCTCACAACAACCCTGTCACTACCATGAAGCAATCCTACGTTCAGGTTTGTCTTTCATTCTAACGTCCGTTGTTTTTTTCCTCTTACTTCGCTCTAACTAAATAAGCTTAATCAGTAATGTCCTATCATTGCCCGCTTAAAACACATTATTATACGTACTTTCATCGGTGGGCTGTCGGTTGCGCGTCTACATGATCTTTCTTTGTATTCTCTCTTTTTATCTCTCTCTCTCTCTCTCTCTCTCTCTCTCTCTCTCTCTCTCTCTCTCTCTCTCTCTCTCTCTCTCTCTCTCTCTCTTTCTTTCTCTTTCCGACCGAACGATCGTCTTTACTTTGAACGTCATTTTTTGCAGCTAACGTGGGTATTTCACGACGACGAGGCGCAGATTAACAAGAAACTGCCAAAGGAATTGTTATTGAGGTAACGGTATATAGGACGAGACGTTTATCTCACAATGCCATATCGAATGCATTAATGTCGATCGATGTAATTAATTTCAGGATTCTCTCGTATCTCGATGTGATATCCTTGTGCCGATGTGCCCAAGTAAGTAAGGCATGGAACGTATTAGCCCTCGACGGTTCCAACTGGCAAAGGATCGACCTATTCGATTTTCAACGAGACGTAGAGGTACATAGATCGTTGTTTATGAGAGATCCACTTGTAGACGATTGTGAAATTTCGATTAATTTCCCCGTACATTGTATAATAATCTTGTACAGGGAAAGGTAATAGAAAACATCTCGAAACGTTGCGGCGGATTCCTTAGACAATTGTCACTGAGAGGATGCCAAAGTATCGAGGACATATCGATGCAAGAATTGGCTAAGTCTTGTTGTAACATCGAGGAACTTAATCTGAGTCAGTGTAAGAAAATCTCGGATAAGACTTGTGCGGCCCTTAGTACGTTCTGTCGAAAGCTTCAACGATTAAATCTGGATTCCTGCCCCGAGATAACGGATCTCTCGTTGAAAGATCTTTCCGATGGTTGTCCATTGTTAACTCACATCAATCTATCCTGGTGCGAGTTACTTACCGACAATGGGGTCGAAGCTTTAGCAAGGGGCTGTAGTCATTTGCTTAGCTTTCAAAGCAAGGGCTGTCGTCAGTTGACGGACAGAGGTGTCAAATGTTTGGCAGTGTATTGCCAAAATCTCGAAGCCATCAATCTACACGAGTGCAGGGTATATACGTTGTTATTAATTGTAAACGTCTCTTTCGCCAATGCGATCCCGATGAAAATTTCTTTTTTCCTTCCCTTTCCTTTTTCTTTTCTTTTTCTTTTTTTTATTTGTTTCTTTCTTTCTTTCTTTCTTTCTTTCTTTCTTTTCTTTATCGCGCACGTCACACGAGAAACAATGCGATAATTTTTCCAGAATATAACCGACGACGCGGTGAGAGAACTGGGCGAACAGTGTCCAAGACTGCATTACGTTTGTATATCGAATTGTCCGAATTTAACGGATGCATCTCTCGTAACTTTGGCTCAACACTGTCCGCTTCTTAGTATTCTCGAGTGCGTTGCCTGCACGCGTTTCACGGATGCAGGCTTTCAAGCTCTCGCGAGAGTAAGTTGACAGTCGATGATGCTGTTATCCCGAAAATAAAAAAACCCAAAAAAAAAGAAAGCAAAAACACGAAACGAAACAGCTGAGCCTGATCAACCTTCTTATCGTCTTAACTTTCAGAATTGCAGACTACTCGAAAAGATGGACCTCGAAGAGTGCCTTTTAATAACAGACGCCACCCTTATACACCTGGCCATGGGTTGTCCGAGATTGGAGAAGCTGGTATATATTTGATTAAAGCTTAAGAAAATGCATTAATAAGATCGAACGAGCATTAGTTGTTCTCTTTCTCTCTATTATCGGTTCGTTTCTTTAAAAACACTTAGAGTCTGTCACATTGCGAGCTGATTACCGACGAAGGGATTCGACAGCTTGCCCTTTCGCCGTGTGCCGCCGAACACCTAGCCGTGTTAGAACTGGATAATTGCCCTCTCATCACCGACGCCAGTCTAGATCATCTCTTACAGGCCTGCCACAATCTCGAACGAATCGAGCTTTACGACTGTCAACTGATCACTAGAGCTGGCATACGTAGGCTCAGAGTACAGTGTTACATTTTTTTTCTTCTTTCGATTAACTCTCCTTACTACAATATATATCTATATATATATATATATATATATATATATATATATATATATATATACATATGTATTATTTAAATCTCGCGCGAGATCCACCTGTCGCAAGATAAAGCTGATAAAACATCGTTTAACCCTATTTCAGACGCACTTGCCGAATATCAAAGTCCACGCATATTTTGCACCGGTGACGCCACCACCTAACACGGGAACACCTCGGCAACGATATTGTCGTTGCTGTGTCATTCTGTGATTTACCATAGAAATGGCACCGAAGTAAATCTCGTCCGATCTACCATCCACGAAGATAAACGTGGAACTAAAAAATTTTGTCGGTGGTCGTCGCTGTCATTGTTTAAACGGCGATTATGGGGGACCCTAATTTTGTGGTTACCAGAACTTGGAATCCTGGTTGCCTGCGCCTGCCTGCGCCTGCCTGCGCCTGCCCGTCGGCAGTGAGTCTGACGCTCACTGTCAAATTTGTTAATAACAATTTCAATACGTTGAAAATAATTCGAGCTCCACACGCAACGAGAGAGTACACAGTACGTTACCATCGTCGTCACCACGGTCACTGCTGCAAACTGCAACTACTACAACTATTACAACTACTACAACTATTCTACTACTACTACCACTACTACTACTACTACTACTAATTACTATTAACCGCTACTACCGCTGTTACTCCTAATCGCTCTTATCGCTATTATTTCGCGTTATTATACTCTTGTTTTTTCGATGGTACCATGCATATTCCCCTTCTTTATCGCATTGTCACGTTGCAGAGACAGTCCGAGAAGGAAAGAAATCTTTGGGTTTCGTTAATGACGAATCTTAAATATGAACACACTAGCCTAATAATTATTCGTTCATGAGTTTGCCGAGCCCCCTTTTTTTCTATCGAAATCATTCGCGTCGTGGAAACGATTTTCTTTTTTCTCTCTCTCTCTCTCTCTCTGTTTTTTTGGTCGTTTTCTTTTTCTTTTCTTTTTTCTTTCTTAACTTCGAACATATTGCCATGTTATTAAAGCGAAGTGTGAACGCCGAACGAAACGTAGAGTCGTTTAAAAAAAAAAAAAAATAACGTATACTTTCAACTTAGCCCATCCGATTATGGAAACGTACGTCCTGTAGCAGTTTCTTGACGAACACTGCCTGTAATGCTAATGATATATATATATATATCATATATATATATATATATATATATATATATATATATATATATATATATATATAAAAAGAAAAAACAAATAAAATTAAAAAAAAAAAAAATAAAAAACAACACCCCAAAACAGAACAAAAAAAAAATTATGAAATAGAAACTCGACTTTATATAAAGTTGTAGAATTTATTAGTTCTCTAATCGTAGGATGAGAAATAACCGTCGTGTCTTTGATGGAATACGTTTCACCGGTCCATCCATGTAACTGTGACGACGGTACCTACGGGTTTCTTTCCTTTCAAGAGGACGCACGTCGCGAACTCGACTCTGCGCACAACGTCTTTCAAGAACTCGTTTAAGCGCAATCGTTTACTTGATCGAGGAATACCGGAGTATCGTCTTTCAAACTTGTACAACCTACCAGCGTTAACGGTAGCGAACGTTAAGATGCATTTTATATTGATTTACGAGCAAACTATATATATATATGTATGTATAAATACACACAAACACATACACACACATAAAAACATATATATGTATGTATGTATATATATATATATATATATTTCGCTCGCGAGTCGTAATTTTGAGTCCCATGCGTACTACTACTTCTCCTCGACGGTCCAGGCATCTTCGTTGTCTTTTTTTTTTTTTTTAATCTAGTTTTTTAATTATCTTTTTTCGTCTTCATTTTTTTCTTTCCTTTTTTTTCTTTTTTTTTTTTTTTTTTAATCTTATTCAAATAAAACTCGTCATGGACTAGGAGAGCACAGACTGAAAGAAAAAAAAAAAAAAAAAAAAAAAAAATATACGAATCAAAGCGTTTAACGCGTTTCAAACGTATTAAATTTTGTGTGTCCGGCGCTCGACGCCCGGACCTTTTGACTTTTTATTAAGCTTAGGTTACGGAACGACGACAGTACGATTGTATGATACGTACGATGCGTATATTTATCGAAAAAAAAAAAAAAAGAAAAAAGAAAAAAAAACAACAAAAAATCGTTGGCGTTTTCGTTTTTTACGGGACGACCCGATGTGTCGCCAATGATCTACGACAAGGATGACAAAATTTTTTGTTCCCTGATACTCCGATGCAATAACGTTTACGCGAAATAATACTAATAAACACTTCGCATGTTCGATATGGTGAAAATTTAAAGGAAAACAATGATATGTATGTGTATGTGTGTGTATATATATATATATATACACACACGCACACACACACCGATGTATACTATTAAAATTTCGTTTCGGTTAAATGTCGTGAAACGTTTGTTAGATTCGAATATTCCGCTCTTATAAAAGTTCTCATGACGGAACGTTTGAGCACGATTCGTTTGATCGCAGGGTAAATTTAAACATGATCGAGATAAATATTGTTCTCGCAGAAGAAATATTTTCGCGCGATCGATAGCGGCACTCTCGACGTAACATTTTAATGAAATGCAATCAAGTGGGCCTTGACCACGCGTGCAATATTATTATTATTATTATTATTATTATTATTATTATTATTATTATTATTATTATTATTATTATTACTCTTACTATTGTTGTTGTTGTTGTTGTTGTTATTATTATGATTATTTTTATTTTTATTATTATTATTATTATTATTATTATTATTATTACTATTACTATTACGATTATTATTATCGTTACCATACGCACCACTTGATGAATCGGTTTCCTTTATTTTTCTTTTTGTTTTCTTCTTTTTCTTTCTCTCTTTTATATAACGTTTCTCTTAATTTTAGAACAAAAAGAAATAATAGATAAAGAATTGCGTTGTGTCGTTCGTGCGTACTCGACCATGTAAAATGCCACCTTGTGCGTCGTTCGCGTCAAAGTTGCAATTGTTAATCCTCTTTGATTAGGATGTAAGAGCGCCGTACCGAATATATTTAATATAGCGTGTGAAGGAATAACGGATGAAAACAGCTAGGATTAACGGAAACGGGAGGAAATAAAAAAAAAAAAATAACAGTAAATAAAGGATAAATAGACTTATACATACGTACATATATATATGTGTGTGTATATGTATATGTATATGAGATATGTTTTATACGCTGCATGTGTCATCTTTAGGAAAATAATGTGATCATCGTAATGTCTCGTTCTAAAGGATTGAGTTTATAATTAAGCGAATATTACTATTGCCGGTCTAAGGCAATAAATAATATTTGTACGTACGTTCACGTTGTACTACCGACAAGCCTCAAAGGTTTCTCATTTCTCGCTCAAATGTCTTTCGTATTATAATATATTTTGTAGAATTATATGATATCGAAAATAAGCACCGAAATGAGCTCTCAAATGAACTAGAACGAAGTACAAATACATTATCTACGTATGAATTCGATTAACTAACGTCGAATGAGATACGTCGACATGATGAAAAAAAAAAAAACAAAAATAATAATAATAATAATAATAATAATAATAATAATAATAATTATCGTTTCAATTAACAGAGAAGACATTGTACTATTATATATTTATCAATATGCAAGAGAATAAAAAAACCTGCAGAAGTCTGTCGGTACTTCGAATCGGTCGGTCGTGTGTGTGTGTGTGTGCGCGCGTAACTGGAATCGTAATTCGGGATAATACGCGAATTATAATACCGCCTGAAATTTTTGATGAAACGAACAAACAAAAAAAAAAGAAAAAACGAAGAAGGAGAAGAAGAAAAATCATTGACGGTCGTCTTTAAACCGTTTTATCCTAATTATCGCAAACATCACACCGTTCAATCATGTTGTAACGATATTAAATTAAACGAAAAGGAAAAGCATCACGAATATAATAGAAGTCGAGTGATCGAGCAAGTGTTTGGCTGTGCAGTAGTATAGGAAGAAAAAGAAAAACAAATGAATATGAAAAAGTCGTAATAGAAACAATGAGTGAGATATAGAAATATGCAAAAAAAAAATAAAAAAGAAAATTAGAAGAGAGAGAGAGAGAGAGAGGGGATGCGAAAGTAAGAGAATAAGATTCAGATGTTATTTGAAGATCAGTGAAAGTATTCCTATATATCTGTTTGCCCAATCGTCATTCTTATTCTCAGGAACGCATTTTTATGTCCTTAAAAGGACTTCGCCGTCACGCGATAGAGGATCATCGTGTCTGTCGAGAAAATGTCCATAGGAAGGAAGGAATGGGAAAGAAAAGAAAAGAAAAGAAATGAAAATTCTATGAAAATGAAACAGAATGGTCTACACGTGTCGGCCTACACGTGCCTCCCGAAAAATTCCCGATTTATAAAGTCGATGGAGAATCGACGTTATCGAGAGGACGTCATTCAAACAGATCCGCGTACGAATACTGTAGCTGATTATATTGACACTTTGCTGCTTCGATGAGCTGCAGTCTACCATGTATATATTTTCATTAATGTATGTATAATAAAATATATTCGAGATAATATACGCTTCGAACGGATATATTTGCAATCAACTCCATCGATGCAATCAAGACATTGTTTCGATAACGTATGTTATAATAAATTCGATTATTTAAAATTATATTTGGAGTAAATAAATAGAATTTAATTGTGTGTATTTTCTCGATACCGCAATAATCCTTTTTACGTAATAATTCTTAATTAATATTATTATGTTTATGATTCAAAGTGATCCTTTGAGAAAGTACGTAACAAGTAGATATTTGAAAATATCGAACGTGACGATTCGAGAAATTGATATATTGATATCGAACGATCGATAGTATTTTATCCAGCAGATGTCATTACTGTCGCGAGCACACATGTCCGTTGTATTTGCTGTTTGTCGAAACATAACCTATGAAATGGGAAACGTTTGGAAACGTTAAATATTGTTAGTGATTAATAATTCATTCATTCTTCGCGTAAATGAACTTAATCGTACAACAAAAATCATTTCTTTTTAGGACGATATTATATAACTTTTAATTTTATATAAATATTAAACGTACGCCTGTACTTTTACAGATAGAATAGTTTGTTAATACGATCTACAAAAGGTTATTCAAAATGAGTAAATACAGAAGACAAGAAACCTCAAGCGAGGATAGCGATAGTGAGGAAGAAAGGCGTAAAAAAGATATAAAAGAGAGAGATGAATTTGCGAATCGTCTCAAAGCTAAGGATGATAGTAAGACGCGTAAAGTTGCTATGCCTGCTGGCTCTGGAGCAGGTAAGATGTTGCATTAGTCGGAGTGTTTACCCTTTGAGAATTGATATAAAAATATGTTTCTTGTTTTTTTCTTTTTTTCTTTTTTTAAAGCTGAGGCAGCAAAAAGACTTAAGCTCATGGAAACCGACGCCAGAGAAAAGCTCGTTCCAAAATTGAGAGTAGAATCGCGTAGGAAGTATTTAGAAAAACGTAAAGAGGATAAAGTGGCAGAGTTGGAAGCAGACATTATCGATGACGAATATCTGTTCGAAGAAGAAATGTAATTTATTAATTATATTTAATTCGATGATGATGATAACGATATAAGTAAAGCTATTAACAATTATCGTTTGATATAGTTTAACGGAACGGGAAAAGCGTGAAAGGGCTCATAAAAAACAATTATTACAATTGGCAAAAGAACATGAAAAGGCTAGGGAACTCGAAAGGGTACAAAGATATCATATGCCTTTGGAAAAGAAAAAATTGGAAGCTGAAACGGAACCACCTGATACAGAGCCACCTCAATCTGAACAAAGTAAATGGGAGTCCGATCAGATGTCATCCGCGGTATTTAGATTTGGGGCAAAAGACAGAAAAGGTATAATAATAATAATAATAATTATCTCAATTCATTGTCTTTATGATTCATTGATACGCGTTTGAATAACAGCGCAACAGGATTACGATCTTTTACTGGAGGACGAAATAGAATTTATTCAGGCGCTGCGTATGCCTGGAAGCGAAAAAGATACAAAACGTGAATCGAGTCCTTCTCCGCAGGCTAAAATTTTACAAACCATACAAGAAACGAAGAAGAGCTTGCCGATATATCCATTTAAGAATGATCTTATTCAGGCTATCAAAGAGCATCAGGTATCTCATCGAATTCTTATCTTAAAACTCGACGGATGATGAATACCTCGGCACCATCGTTTCAGATTCTTATCATAGAAGGCGAAACTGGTTCAGGGAAAACAACGCAAATACCGCAGTATTTATACGAATCGGGCTTTGCGGTGAACGACAAAATTATTGGTTGTAGCGAGCCTCGCAGAGTGGCAGCGATGTCTGTAGCTGCTAGAGTAGCTCACGAGATGGCTGTTAAACTTGGAAACGAAGTTGGCTATGCGATTCGTTTCGAAGATTGCACGTCTCATCGTACGCGTATAAAATATATGACCGATGGTACATTGCATCGTGAATTCCTCAGTCAACCCGATTTAGCGTCGTATAGGTAATCATCTCGTAAAATCCCAGAAAACAATTTCTTCTAAATTGTAATTGGATGTTTGTTTGTTCGTTTGTTCTTTTTTTTTTTTAATATTTACTGACGACGATACATCACGCGTTGTTTCTAGCGTGATGATAATTGACGAAGCTCACGAGCGCACGTTGCACACCGATATTTTATTCGGTTTGGTCAAGGATATTACAAGATTCCGTTCGGACTTGAAACTGTTGATTTCTTCCGCGACATTGGATGCAACGAAGTTTAGCGAATTCTTCGACGACGCTCCAATATTTCGTATACCCGGTCGTCGTTTCCCTGTAGACATATATTACACGAAAGCCCCGGAGGCAGATTATATCGATGCATGCGTAGTCTCCATTCTCCAAATTCACGCAACACAACCGCCAGGAGATGTGCTAGTATTTCTTACTGGTGAGTACGTACTCGCCGCGAATCATTAGAATCGTGTCTTTGAACGTATACGTAAATTCTAAAGCGCCGTCAATTAGAATGTTCGTGACATTTAGCGATTGCTAATCAACTAGTAACTTAAAAAAATGTCGATAAGGTCAGGACGAGATTGAGACGTGTCAAGAGATGTTACAAGAGAGAGTAAGAAGGCTGGGAACTAAGCTGGCTGAACTTTTGATATTACCGGTTTATGCGAATTTGCCGAGTGATATGCAAGCTAAAATATTTCAACCTACTCCGCCTGGTGCTAGAAAGGTTTTTTGTTTATTTTTTGTTTCTCCCCCACTCCCCCCTCTCTCTTTCTCTCTCTCTCTCTCTCTCTTTCTCTCTCACTCACATTATTTTCGTGTCACCTACGCGTTCTATTTTTTACGTATCTCATCTTTCCCCAATAGGTCGTTCTGGCTACTAACATAGCGGAGACGTCCTTGACCATTGACAATATAGTTTACGTGATAGATCCTGGATTTGCGAAACAGAATAATTTCAATTCGCGAACAGGAATGGAAAGTTTGATGGTCGTTCCTATAAGTAAAGCTTCCGCGATGCAGCGAGCTGGTCGCGCCGGAAGAGTGGCGCCTGGTAAATGTTTCAGGCTTTACACGGCATGGGCGTATCAGCACGAGTTGGAAGATAATACCGTACCTGAAATACAAAGGATAAATCTTGGTTTGTGTTCATTCGATAATTTTTATGATAATTAATGTCATACCGTTTTGATTTTATGATAATTCGCAATATATATATATATATATATATATATATATATATATATATATATATATATATATACACACATATACAGGTAATGCAGTGCTCACTTTAAAGGCCCTAGGTATTAACGATTTAGTTCACTTTGATTTTCTCGATCCACCGCCTCACGAAACATTAGTATTAGCTTTAGAGCAACTTTATGCATTGGGTGCACTCAATCATCGGGGTGAATTAACGAAACTCGGCCGACGTATGGCAGAATTTCCGCTCGATCCAATGATGGCAAAAATGTTGTTGGCCAGCGAACGTTATCGTTGCTCCGAAGAGGTGGCTACGATAGCCGCCATGCTTTCCGTAAACGGAGCAATTTTCTATAGGCCTAAAGACAAAATAATACACGCCGATACCGCCCGAAAAAATTTCCACGTACCTGGCGGTGATCATCTCACTCTCCTTAACGTTTACAATCAGTGGCAACAAAGTGATTTTAGTACTCATTGGTGTTACGAAAATTTTATTCAGCACAGGTAGGTCGTACGATGGAGAAGAATTATTTTCGTTTCGTTAAACGATATATATTCTCGTTCGATTAGATCTATGAAACGTGCCAGAGACGTTAGGGAACAATTGATCGGCTTGATGCAACGCGTTGAAATGGAACTCGTCTCGGGTATTACAGAAACCGTCAATATTCGGAAGGTACGTAATTTCGTTAATTAACTCTTAAAAAGCTTCCAAAGGCTCGCACTCGCGTTGTTACGTTTGTTCGTTAAAATATTTCAGGCGATTACGGCAGGTTATTTCTATCACGTAGCACGTTTGTCAAAGGGCGGCCATTATAAAACAGCGAAGCACAATCAAACGGTATCGATACATCCGAATAGTTCTCTGTTTCAAGAACTACCACGATGGTTGCTTTATCACGAATTGGTATTTACGACGAAAGAATTCATGCGACAGGTATTTTTCGTGAAATATGAAAAAAAAACAAAAACAAAAAAGAAGAAGAAGAAGAAAATATCTTTAAACTTAATAATTTAATATTGGTCTAGTCGTTCTAACGAACTTATTAAATATGCTTAGGTCACGGAAATAGAAAGCAAATGGTTGTTGGAAGTCGCACCGCATTATTACAAGCCCAAGGAACTCGAAGACTCGACCAATAAAAAAATGCCTAAAGTTGCGGGCAGAGCACGACCAGATGGAACTAATTAATTGACAGTAGATAAAAAAATACTTTTTGTACAGATGAAACTTTTATATTAGACGAAATAAAATCGCAATCCTTACGTGATCCTACGATATTTTGTTTAAACCTTTGTCAAATTTTAATCTGTTACTCGTGGAATATATTTTATCGTGTAACGTCGCTTCAGAGCAACTATTCGAAGGTGAACGTAGAAAATGAAAAAGAGGAGTATATCGAGTGCGGTTAGAAAAGGAGACAGATATATGTAATTACTCGTTAAACGATAATGAAGCATTCCTAAGAGAGCTTTATACATTTTAAAAGCCATTAGAACAATGAACTTGAATCGTATAACGTAAAATCTCGTTATTTATTAACAACTATTTATATAATAATGTTGCAATTATACGTCGTCCTCGTAGTAAAAGAAATTGCTTGAAAAATGAAATCCTGACTCGAACGCGGTGTTATAAAAATTTACTGACGGTATAGCCAGAGAAAGAGAGAGAGAGAGAGAGACACAATTATCGTCTATACATTATGATATAAATTACATAGTACATAAGATAAGACGATAGTAACTGCGATCTTAATATTTACCGTACGTAGCAAAGAAACCCTTCTTCTGTTGTTAACGAAGAAAGTATGAATAAATGATAAACGCAGAAATACATTCGTACTATAAAACGTGCATACACGTCCACTAATAATTTAGTATTTTTATTTCATATCCGTCGGTGAGTAGATGTAACATTTATTTCTTTTCTTTAAGGACAAACTCGAAAGATTATCATATAAAAATTGGCTAAGAGATAAAGAGAAAAATAAACAAAAAAAAAAAAAAATATATTAATCGAAAGAATGCATACACTTCCCTTATCATTCGGCCTGTTGACTTACGTTGGTTTTTGGCGGCCAACGAAATGGTCATCGAATTCTTTTAAATGTTTCGTATACAACGTTTATACGGCTTTCATGGTATTCTTGCTTTATACGTTCGCATTTTGTGGATTCATGGATGCTCTGATTAATAACGACTTGGATAACTTACTCGAAAAGTTTTCACTCTTTATATCCGTCATCGGAGTGTGCATCAAAGTGACGAACATTTTGATCAATCGAAGGACTATTATTTCAGTAGCTGATATGCTCCTGAAGGAGATATGCATTCCGCGTGATTCCGAGGAGCTGGAAATTAAAAGGAAGTTCGATAAAAGTGCCAAGTGAGTAATAATTAAATGATAGATAGATATCGTGCATCGTATTAGTATTTGCCAGTAACGATAGTCAGAATTATACAACGTATATATATTCGATATTCATTCATTTTAATATCGCTTTTTAGAGAGTTACGAATTAATGTAAAACGTGTTACCTTAGAGTTATCACGATTTATTGCGAAATATTGAACGAGACAACCGTCTTCTTCGCCACCGTCGCCCAATTTGGTAAATTCTTAGAAACTCGTACATTGCCACTTGCCAATTGGACGCCATACGATCGTACCTCGAGTATCATGTTTTGGATCACTTTAATCCATCAATCGATCGGTCTCATGATTTGTGCCAACTCGAGCGTCGCCCACGAGACCATAATATCCGGACTGATGATACAAATTTGTGCTCAATTGGAAATACTCTGTCATCGGGCAAGAACATTGCCGACGTTTCTGCAAAAGACACGGACGAGTTATTCCTCCTCCTCCTCCTCCTCCTCCTCCGAGGATTTAATGAAAGCCGAAAATAATGTTATTGGTGAATTGGTCGAGTATCATCTTTACGTTTATAAGTAAAGAATTACTATTATTTCATAAAAAAAAAAAAAAAATAAATAATAATGATACTGGCTGTTAGTATATATGGATACTTTTTACACGTTATTAGAAATACAAGTTATGATTTTGTTATATTCATCGACATTCTTGTTCGTATCATCGTTATTATTGATATCGTTATAATTCTCATAAGCTCGTTTCATATACGTATAATATTTTTTCGGGCATTATCACATAAAAATTGTTTGATTTTAGATTCGCCAAAAAGGTCAACGACGTGTTCACGTTTATGATATTCATGCAATTTTCTATAAGCTCTACAGTGCTCTGCATGAGCGTTTATAAATTATCAACGAAAGATGTTATCAGTCTCGAATTCCTTTGGACATTTTTTTATCTAGCGTGTATGCTCACGCAACTCTTTCTTTATTGTTGGTTTGGCAACGAGGTTACATTGAGGGTCAGTATTTTCTTTTTTTTTTTTTTTTGGAAAAAGAAAGAAGAAAAACGATTCTTAAATAACTAATTTTTCTTTTAATTTTGTAGAGTAAACAAATTGGAGACGCATTTTATGAAATGGATTGGATATCGTTAAGAGGTAGAATGATTAAAAGTCTTATCATAGTTATGGCAAGAACAACGAAAACCATCGAAATGAATAGCGGCTATATGGTGAAACTCTCGGCAAAATCGTTTATGAACGTAAGTGACGAAAGAATTGACAATTAACTTATCGTATAACTAACGATCGTACGCTATTAATTTAATGATTCAATTTGCAGATAATTAAGGCCTCATATTCCGCTTTTAATGTTTTACAAACTTCGTCGTAATGTATTTTGTTGTATTTACAAATACATATATCGTTTGAGGGTGCGATTTCGTTCCATACCTTAAAACGTAGTCGATACTGTTGTCCATTTTCATTGTTAATAAAATCCACGAGAATACATAATAATAATAATAATAAGAGAAGAAGAATTATAGTATAAGTATGATGTCAATGCAGAACTTGTCCGAGTTTATTCGGAACTCATCTGTACGTTATCGGTGGCTATAGTTGCTCGTGCTTATGAGAGGAATATTTTTAATTATTTATGAAATAAAATATCGAGAAGGCAAAAATACGTTGACAGTGTATAATTACAGAATGGAATACATGGAACTCGGTAATAAATTATGTGAAATCGACGATAAATTATGTAACGTTGATTAGTCCCCTACGCGTCTCTCTGTCCCTTAGTATATTCGATGGGATTTACTTTATATTTCTAAAACCATGATGGAAATAACTCGGAGGAACGTAAAGGAAGTTATAAAGAATTACTGACTGTATAGACTGAGATAATTACTGACTGTACGTACTAACGCGAATGACGTTTTAAATAACGGAAAAAAAGGGAAGACACTTTTTATAAATCCTTTCCATATCGTACACGTGTATGTTCGTCTCAAATCTTAACTTATTATCCTATTACAAGCTCTGCTTTATAAATCTTCGCGATATTTTCTTTTCGAGTAATTAATATTAGGAAGAACATATTATATAAATCGTAAATATGCATATTCTTCCTGTATCATTCGCATTGTTTACGTACGTTGGATATTGGCGACCAGTAAATTGGCCAAAGAATTCTTTCAAATCCTACATTTATAATCTTTACACGTTATTCATGATATTTGTCTTATGTTTATTCGCATTTTGTGAAATCGTCGATGCTTATGTCGATCATAACGTAAACACCTTCATCGAAAAGTTTACCCTAACGATATCGGTTGTGGCGGTGTGTATCAAAGTTATTAATCTAACTTTGCGTCGGGAAAGTATTGTTTCGTTGATCGATATGCTTCTGAAAGACGATTGCGTGCCACGAGATTCGGAGGAACGAAAGATAAGGCAGAAATTCGACGACAAGGCCAAGTGAGTTTATACCGATGTAGTACTTACACAAATATGATCTGACACGTTTGACTGAAAAGTAATCGTCGAAATTTTTTCACACTCACGAGATTTCGATTTAAATTAACAAAACGATTTATTCCTTTCGATGATAACAAAGATAGAACGTGCGTCCTTCAATCGTATGTCCCAGTAATTATACGTACTTTATACTCGAATGATTATTTTTATTTCGTTCATCGACGCTAGGAGGATCACGATTTACTGTGAATTTTTGAACGAGGCAACGGTAGTCTTTGCCATAATATCACAGATCGTAGAAGCCGTGAAGGAACGTATCCTGCCACTTGCCAATTGGACTCCTTACGATCATTCCTCGGACATCATGTTTTGGTTGTCTTTGATTCATCAATCCGTAGCTCTTTTGGTGTGTGCGAACGCAAGTGTCGCTCACGAGACCATCATTTCCGGATTGATGTTACAAATTTGTGGACAATTGGAGATACTAGGCCATCGTATAGAAATGTTGCCAATTTTATTGGAAGTGGCGAGAAAGAATTACGATCGTATAATTAATTGGACGAGAGAGGAGAGAAGGATCATTCGCGAATTAATCGAGTATCATCTCTACATATACAGGTGAGAGTATACTCTTAATATAATAATCTATCTCAAAATATAAAAAAAAAAAAAACCAAGAAAACGATGGAATAAATTTTCAAGGCACAATACTTTTCCTTTTCTAGTTTTGCGACCAAAGTCAACGAAGTTTTTACGACGATGATCATGCTGCAGTTCTCGATAAGTTCGATTGTACTATGCTTGACGGTTTACAGAATGTCCAAGACGGAAATCGCTAGCATTGAATTTTTGTGGGCAGTTTCCTATCTCGCCTCTATGTTCATGCAAATCTTTCTCTATTGTTGGTTCGGCAACGAAGTTATATTAAAGGTCGACGTACAAATGATATCTTTCGTGCGACATATCGACATTTTATAAGCGTAATTGTATAATCTTTTTGTGTCTTTTTTTTTTTTTTTTCTTTTCTATGTTAACAGAGCAAGCAAATCGGAGATGTGTTTTACGAAATGGATTGGACGTCATTGAGAAATGACATCGTCAAAATTCTTCCTATCATAATGTCTAGAGCAACAAAACCTATCGAAATGAGAAGTGGCTATGTGATTGTATTGTCAGCTCAATCGTTTACAAGCGTGAGTTGGTTTTATACTTCTTATTTTTTTATTTTTTTTATTTTGCAAGACAAATATATTCCCTTGTTCTTCACATCGTGTTCTTATATATCGTTTAAACAAATTGCAGATACTTAATACGTCGTACACGGCTTACAACGTTTTGCAAAAATCCTCGTAATAATCGAAAAAAAAAAGAAATTAAATTCGAGCAATCGACGTTAGTAAAGGCAAAAGTATCGATATTTTTCTGTAGACGAGAATGACTTTACAGAAAATAAAATATTAACTGTTTTATGATCAACTCTCATAAATCAAACTTACTTGGAGTATTTTATTTTGCGAGAAACGATCTCCATTTTTCCATCGGGTCACTTTGTTGTTCGTTTCATTCTCACGATTTTTTTGTTTTATTTAACAAGTACTTTATTTCTTCTTCGTAGGAATTTTTAATACATAAAAATGGTGTTATACGAAAATTTTCACGAGATTCGCAAAAGGGATCCCTCGGTATTCGACAATAGAAATTCAGAACGGAAAATATCCTGTCGTCGTGTCGTTGCCAATGCAAAACGCTTGGGAATAATTAATGATGATAAATATAGAACATCGAAAAGTCATCCGTTTTCTTTCAAGCAAGATTGTTTTATCGGTATGACAAAGTGTACGTAATTTTTCACGTTGATATTACAGTAATGATATACTTCCCTTTAGGGGGGAAGTAATAGACTAATATCGATCGTACGATTGATGGGAGAAGAAAAGTATGAGTAAACTGACACGCAACGTAGTGTCAGTCCGTGATAAAATTTCATAATATTCGTTTCTAAGACGGAAACGATTTGATTCGCCAAAAGGGTTGTACCTGTTTTCGGCCGATAGCCTAATACGTGGGTTCGCGTTGGACGATGTTAGAGAAGTAATACATTGAAAAATTGTATATAGTCATCGATCAACATGACGATTTTAGCATCGACTTTAATGATTCTGAGTATCTGCGGATGCTGGAGACCTCCGTCCTGGTCTTTCTCGTATTACAAACGTCTTATATACAACTTCTACAACGTCTGTGTAATTTTTCTCGTATCGTCTTTGTCATTATCGCAAATAATTGGTATCGTTCTGAACATTTCGAGCGATCTTTCCGAAGAAATTTACATATCTTTGACGATCGCTGTGTCTTGTTTAAAAATGTTAACCTTTAAATTCAATCACAACGATGTCGTCAAGTTAATCGACTCTTTAACGGAGGAACCACACAGGCCAACGGACGACGAGGAAATACGTATACAATCGAAATTTGAAAAATTGGCACGGTTCGTTCTAGTTCAATTTCTCGTAACAAGTGATTTTTTTATTCTTTTTACATCGGACGCCACAATTAATTCGATTTCTATGGAAATACCTTTGTCATATCTTCTTTTCTAGGTTCAACACAATCGGTTATACATCGTTAATCGGGTTTTCGGTGAGCAGCTTCGTATTTATGTCCTTGCTTACAGACCTAAGGGAAAAACAATTAACTTTTCAAGTTTGGTTACCATTTGACAGCACGACACCCGTTATATATTACTTAACGTACACCCAACAGATGTTAGGTATGACATTGGCCGGCTTTCTTAACGTCGCCCTAGATTCTTTGATCTGCGGCATTTTTATACATATATGTTGTCAAATCAAAATTTTGGAAAGTCGCTTGATGAAAATCTCCAACGAACAGAAGGCACTATTAAAATTGTGCGTTCGTCATCACGAACGCATATACAAGTTAGTCCACATTGTCAGAGGTTTTTTTATAAAGAATTAATTCGAAAAGTTCATTCGCGTGCGCGGAAGTCGATTGACTTATTTGTAAAAAAAAAAAAAAAATAAAAAAAGTAAAGAAAAGAAAATTAAGTAAGTCGGCAAAAGAAAAAAATGACGTTAATAATTTCTCCAATTGACGTACGCAGATTCGCGGATAACGTAAATCAAATATTTGGAGTCATAATGTTCATTCAGTTCTCCGGCAGCACGATGACAGTCTCCTTCACGTTATATCAATTGACAAAACTATCATCGACCTCTATCGAATATGCGAAAATGTCGCTCTACATGTATTGCATGTTGATACAAATTTATCTCTACTGTTGGTACGGAAATCTGGTCACTTTAAAGGTCTGGCGAGATGTTAAATACAATAGTAGATGTGATTGGGTATCGATTATTGAAATAATACTCAATACCTTTGATATTTAGAGCATGGAAATTATCGACAGGATCTTCGACATAAATTGGACGATACTTGACAACAGCGTCAAGACTTCCTTACTGATTATGATGAATCGTACTATGAATCCGATCTCGTTGGTCGTTGCGAAAATTTTCTCCCTTAATCTCGATTCATTTATCAGTGTCGGTATTCCCATAACAATATATCAAAGTATCATGATATTAAATATCATATAATTTCGTACTATCTTTTTCTCTTCTTTTTTTTTTTTCTTCTCTTTCAGATAATTAAAACCGCCTATTCGGCTTATAATCTTTTACAACAAACGCAAGAATAACGGAGAGGAAAGATGCGGAAGTTAAATAGGAAGGAATGAAAAAAATATATATATATTACTTAAGTTTGTAGTTATGTACGAATAATAGATCAACGATATTATTAATGCTAATAAAAATATTGAAAGGTATAAAAGTGGTATATATATAAAAAAAAAAAAAAAACGAAAAGAAAGAAAGAAAGAAAGAACAAATGATTTACCTGCAAAGAAACCCGTCGTACGACTTCCCCCATTTATTCGAAGACAATTTCATTGGGAATATTTCTTGAAAAAAAAAAAAAGAGAGTTGTACTCTTGGTGTATTATTCTTGCGAATAGCTACCTTCGCGAGTTATTCCTTTCTACTACGTCGCTCCTACCACAGAGCCCATAGGAATAATTAATAATCGATAATGATGGAAGATTGAAAAGTCTTGTCGTTCTTTTTTCTCCAAAGATAATTTACATAAATAGAGAAACGTCATTTTATAAATCGTATCTTTTCATAGTGGACATTTATCATAATGATACACCTCGATGACAAAGTATAGTATTACATTGGACGTATCATTTATTCGGAAGACAAAAATACTCGTATCAATGGAATAGATAAGTGTTTCTTTTTAGTTCGTGAGAATATTTCATTCGGTGCATGCCAGAAATCCGTGTAAAGTCAGGCTTCATGAAAAATTGTTTGTCGCAAAATGATCGAAGGATTTATATTTCCTCGTAGAGATTTCAAATAGACGATGCTAGAAAGGTTTTATCTCAAAAAAAAAAAAAATAAAAAAATAAATAAATAAATCGAGTTCCTTTTTTTTTCCTTTCGTTCGAATATAAGTATGGCTGTATTAAAGTCGATATTTATTATTCTCAGTATCTGCGGATGCTGGAGACCCTCGTCTTGGTCGATCTCGTTATATAAATGTTTCTTTTATAATTTATACGCAATCTTCGTAGCCTTTCTAGTATCGTCCCTTTCATTGTCGCAAATGATCGGTATTGCATTAAACGCGGACGATACGGGCAATGTTTCCGACGACATGTACGTATTCTTGGCAGAATTTGTATCCTGTTTCAAAATGTTGAGTCTCGTGGTCAATCGTAATAACATTGTTAACTTAATTGTCAATCTGGGAAAAGAACCGCATCAGCCTTTGAACGATGCGGAAACGAACATTCAAAACGAATTCGACAAAATGTCTCGGTTTGTGATTGTAAATTTCTAAATATACAAAATAAAATGTATATATATATATATATGTGTGTGTGTGTAATATTGAATATATTTATTACGACATATATATATATATATATATATATATATATATATATATATATATATATATACGATTTAAATGTCGAAACGTTTGAATATTTTTCATTCTCAGGTTCAACACTCACGGTTACGCATCTTTGATCACATTGTCAGTTAGCAGCTTCGTATTTCTCTCGTTGATTACAGACTTTAGAAAGAGACAATTAACTTTTCGAACTTGGTTGCCGTTCGACAATAACGCAACACCCGTTGTATTTTACTTAACTTACGCTCACCAAATGCTAGCACTGACATTAGGAGCAATGATTCACGTGGCTCTGGATACTCTGATATGCGATCTTCTTCTAAACATTTGCTGTCAGATTAGAATCTTGGAAAATCGCCTTACGAATATCACGAATGAAAGGAAATCGATTTTGAAACTATGCATTCGTCATCACGAGTGTATATACGGGTAAAATTTTTTCTAAACTTATTTTTTTAAATATATCTACATAAAAAATGTCTAACGATGTTTGTTTTTTTTTTCTCGTTTAGGTTTGCCGGTGCCGTAAATAATACGTTTAAATTTGCCATCTTCGTACAATTTCTTGCAAGCACATTGACAGTCTGTTTTACCATGTTCCAACTAACGAAAATATCAGCGAATAGTTTGGAATTTCTAAAGATGACATTTTTTATGTCTGGCATGTTAACCCAAGTGTTTCTCTACTGCTGGTACGGACATTTAGTCACTTTAAAGGTCTGCCAAAAGAAATACTGATTATCTGTCGATTACCATTAATTTTAATTCTCGTTGGAAATTATTATTTTTTTTTTTTTTTTTTTTTTACTTGGTGACGAATATTTCTTAGAAATTGACGAAAAATACTCGAATTGATGGAAGATATTATTCTTCCTATCGAACGCTATTTCATCTCTGTAAAAAATAATCGCCAAGAACATTTGAAATAATCCTTCTACTTACGTATAACATAATATTTTCTTTATTACGCAGAGCGAAGAAATTATCTACCAAATGTTCGATACGAATTTGATGGAGCTGAACAATGACATCAAGAAGAGTATTTTGATTATGATGAACCGTACGACGAGACCTATCGTCATTATCGTTATGAACCTTTTTCCTCTGAACATCGATTCGTTCGTGAGCGTCAGTATCTTTATGGTGATAACAAAATTTGACAATGGTTCCATGTTCCATGGTTTTCCTTTTTTTTTCAGATACTTAAGACCGCATACACGGCGTACAACTTCTTGGAACAAACTTAAGAAGAGTGAGTAGAAAATATATAGAAAAATAAAACCAATGTGAACGATTTGAATTAGTGCTCAGGTATGATAGACGTATGATGTAAATATTAGAAATTACATAGTGATATAAAAAGAGAAGAATAAAATAATTTACCTGTTAGAAAATTCTATGGGCTTCCTGTTTCATCATATAAGGTAATACAACTATATTGTCATTTAGAATATGAATAATTTTTATTGCGACGACTGGATACCTCGTAACGTACTGAGAATTGTTTTCGAAAACGTCGAAACTAAAGGATAATTATTGAAATAAATATAAGTAGTGAAGACTTATCATATAAAGAGAGGAATTTTGATCTACATTGAAAAGTTTAGCTTATCTCAAATAACTACCTCCGTTGGAAGAAAGGCACAGCGATATAATAATTTTATGTCAAAGAGAGAAAAAATTAAAACATATTTTTTTTCCCCTACTATGTCGTTGCTTCCACGCACAGTGCATAGGAATAATTAATAATCAATAATGATAGAACATCGAAGGGACGTCGTTCTTTTCTACGAGATAGACGAGGAACGATTTACATAATAAAATGTTTAAGAAATCGTATCTACTCGTGGTTGACATTATAATAATGATATACTGTTATTACAAAGTATAGAATTACATTGATCGTATTATTTATAGGTAAGACAAAATATCGAAATAAAATAGAAAAGTGTTCTTTTAGCGCATGTCGTGTAGTCGGTAAATTGTCGTTACGTATGGTCTTTGTAAAAAGTTCAGGTAGACGATATTAAAAAAAAAAAAAACAAAAAGTACATCTTAAAAAAGAAATCGCGAGCAAAATTTTGTCATTAACAAAAAAAAAAAAAAAAAGAAAATTGATGATCTTAGCAACGTCGTTTACGATTCTCAGCGTCTGCGGATGCTGGAGACCACCGTCTTGGTCGTTAACGTTTTATAAACGTTTCGCGTATAATTTATACACGATCTTTGTAGCTTTTCTAGTGTCATCTCTATCCTTATCACAGGCCATCGGTATTATTGCTCTGAATGAAGACGATTCGAGTGATTCCTCCGACGACATTTATATATTTCTCGCGGAACTTATATCTTGTTTCAAAATGCTATGTCTCATAGTCAATCGCAATAAAATCGTTAATTTAATTGGTACTTTAACGCGAGAGCCACACGAACCATCTGACTATGCGGAAACAAGAATTCAAATCAATTTTGACAATTGGTCGAGGTTTGCAATTGCGAATTATTTATAATATATCCAGCTATTACGTATTTGTATTTTATTTTAATCTGATTTGAAAAGAACAATTTTTAATATTTCTTTTTTCTTTTTTTTTTTTTTTTTTTTTTTTTTTCGTAGATTGAACACGCATTGTTACCTTTTCTTACTTTCATTATCGGTCGCCAGTTTCTCATCTTTGTCTCTAGTTACAAATTTGGGAAAAAGACAATTGACTTTTCGAGTTTGGTTGCCTTTCGATAATAACACGACAACTTTACTATTCTACTTAACGTACTTTCACCAAATATTAGCATTGTTAATAGGAGCAACACTTCACGTTGCTTTGGATTGTCTAATCTTCGGTTTTCTAACGCATGTTTGTTGTCAAATCAAGATTCTGGAGAATCGTTTGAGGAAGATCACTAACGAAAATGGGCCCGTTCTAAGGCTATGCATCCGTCATTACGACTGTATATACAAGTTAGTTAATCGTACAGGTGGTTTGCCAAATTTTTATTTAACGTTATCCTATTAATTTTTATTATGAAATATAATTCACATACATTTACTCGCACGTGAATAATATAAAATTAAAAATTAACACGATCTACAGATGTTCTTCTAAATAATAAAGACTTTTCTTTCAACGCGTGAAAAAAAAAAGAAAAAAAAACATCGTGTAAGACGAATAATTCTGCTTTTCCTTTATAGATTTGCCAGTAACGTGAATAACATGTTCGGATTTACGATCTTCGTTCAATTTTTCGTCACCACATCGACGATATGTTTTACATTGTACCAATTAACAAGAGTTCCACCGATCTCCTTCGAGTGTTTGAAAATATTGTTGTACATGTGTTGCGTATTGACACAAGTATATCTTTACTGTTGGTACGGAGATCTAGTTGAAACGAAGGTCCGATTAATGATTGAACATTACTTTTTTTTTTTTCAACGCATAAAATACGACGAATATATTCAAATTAGATAAAAGTAAAAGAATTCTTATTTGTCGAAGATGAAACGATATGTATTCTTTTTTTCTTTTTTCTCTCAGAGCGAAGAAATTGCAACGACAATTTTCGATATAGATTGGATGACACTTAACGATGACATGAAGAAAAATCTTTTGTTCATGATGAAACGTACGATGAAACCAATCGTCTTCGTCGTCATAAGAATCCTTCCTGTCAATCTCGATACTTTCGTCAACGTTAGTATTTCCCCATTCCCATAATAACGGAACGTCGATCCGATACCTCGCCACTGTGTCTCTTATTTTAGGTACTTAAGACATCCTACTCGGCATACAATATTTTGCAACAGACAAAAGAAAAATAGGAGGAAACGGAATATCGAGAGAGATAGAGAGAGAGAGAGAGAGAGAAAAAAATAGAAAAGAAAAAAGATAAGTATAACTCCAGTGTGTATACCATTTATAATTAATCGGGCTCACAATGTAAATGTTGAAAGATAGAAAAAAAAAAAAGAGAAATATATAGGGAGAAAGAAATAAGAGTTTTACCTTTGAAGAGATTTGTCATCGTATTTCTTTCTTTCGTTACGTGACAATATCGTTCCGAGTAAAATGCAACCTATCATTTGATAAATCCATCGATAATAAAAATTGCAACTGGCTGGAATTGTATAGTTTAGGATAAACAGTAGTTTCTATTCGTATGCGACTACTGCGTTTGGGGAGTAGGTGGGGAGGAGAGAGAGAGTGCATCGATAATGTCTTTTCCTGAATAGTACTATAGGTACAGGGACAACGGTATCACTTCTTTTATCATATGTACAAATTCGTGACCTTTTAGTAGCGACGTGAAAAATACGATTTTGCGAAAGTAGATAATCCGTACGACTTTCGCTTCATTAAATTTCCTTTTTATTTCGTTAATCGGATTTGTTGGACGAAAAAAGAAACGAAGGGACGATTTGATAAATTAAAAAAAAAATATATATATATAATTGCAAGATAAAGATAACATTTAATAATGAGTATCCTATCGTTGACATTCAAAATTTTAATATTTTGCGGTGTATGGAAGCCAAATTCGTGGACGACTACTCGGAAAAAGATCATTTATGGTATTTACACCTTTCTCGTGATATCGTTTGTATATTCCTTTCTATGCTCGCAAATGATAGACATGATCACTGTCGACAACATGAGCGACTTCACCGAAAGCTCACACATGCTTTTGACAATGGTAATCGGTTTTTGTAAAGCGGTGAACGTATTGATGGCACGAGAGAAGATAATAAAATTGGTTGACACTCTCACAAATGGGATGTCACTTTCTGTCGATTACGAGGAGTCCAAGATTCAAGATAAATACGATCGGACTATTCGGTGAGTTTAATTTTTTTTTTTTTTTTCCAATACCAATTTAACGTTATTATCTTATCGATCTAAATTTCTTGTCAAATCGTTTGGATTTGAATGACAGATTTTTTTTTCTTTTATCGATGTCTCGTCCGTACAGATCTAATACGCTTCATTATGCAATAATGATCGAGACGTCGGTTTTATCAAGCATTATAAATTCCCTTTTAACTGACTTGAGCGGGAAAACGTTGCCCTTCAGAGCTTGGCTACCTTACGACTGTTCCTCCTCAATCGTTTTTTACATCACATACTTTCATCAAATGATGTCGATGACGGCCTGTTCTCTGTTTCACGTTGCAATAGATGCACTCTTCTGTGGATTTTTATTACAAATTTGTTGTCAAATAGATAAATTGAAGTGTCGATTGAAACGTTTAAACGGTAACGGTCTCGGCGAACTTCGAAAATGCATTCGACATCATTATCAAATTTATCAGTAAGTTTTCTTTCACTTTTTTACCTTCGTTAATCTCGATTTTAGAACGATCATCGTACCTTTTTACACTCTCAATGGTTATTTCGATCGTTTCGCTTTATATCCGTAGAATCGCTGATAAAACGAACGAGGCTTTCGTTATGACGATATTTTCTCAATTTTTCATAAGCTCGATAGTCCTTTGCTTGAGCATGTTCGAGCTACTTAAAAATGATCTACTGAGTACAGAATTCATCGCCCTGATAATATATTTGTCAACTTTATTGGTACAAATCTATATTTTCTGTTGGTACGGTAATGAAGTGAAATTGAAGGTTCGTTAATTGAGTAAGTTATATTTAAGCATATGAGATCGACTGGATGGATTGATCGAGTTCGAACTAATGAACGTAAACGATAATGATCATTTTTAAATTCGTTTTCAGAGTATTCACATTGCTGTCGCATTTGCCGAATCAAATTGGACGTCGTTGGACAATAGTTCGCAAAAAATGATTTTAATAATGATGCAACGTGCAGCAAAACCCATCGAATTCGTCAGTGGATATTATATTACCGTGAATCTCGATACCTTCGTGAACGTAAGTACGATTACTGTGTTAGATCGATACAAAACCTTTATTAAACTCGAACGATCTTTTAATTGCAGTTGATCAAAACCTCCTATTCGGCGTACAATGTTCTTCAAAAAGCGCAATGAACAATAAGAAAGACGAATATTCCACAACTCAAAAGCTACTATGTGTATATATATACGCAAACACAAAGATCTGTTAATACACGTACAATTATATATATAGATAGATAGATATATACGAGATCCTCATAGGTATCAAACAATATTTTAATCTTGTTTTATTCGTTAATTATTATTAACGTCGAGAATAATGTTATCATTTGTATACTGATAACAATGTAAAATATTATCTTTCTATCGATTCAATTTATTTTTTTTTTTTTTTTTTTTTTAACTGCCATAAACTTTGCGCTCGGTTTACAATCTACTCGAACATCAACGAAGACCCTATGAAGAGGATTGAAAGAGTTAAACGATCGTAAATTAGCCAAACCTACTCTGTGTATACTCGGCACTACATTCACCTGATTATTTTAACGAAACAACAATGTGGAGAACGTAAAAAAGAAAAAAGAAAAAAGAAAAGAAAAGGCGATCGAATCTTTAAATATTTATACGGTCTTTCAAGGATCTTGAAATTTGGCCAATTTTTTTAGTAGTGGTATCTTAATACGACGATAAAGAAGCGTATGTATGTAATTTAAATAGCAGTGATAAAAGATATAAACGTAGCCAATGGGTCGGACAATAAATTCGAATCTTGGGGATCTTTCTTAAATTACAATAGAACGATTTACAATAACAATAATTACGTTAACTTTTAATCTACGTTATTCGATCGATTCAACATATTTGATATTATTTTAAACGCTCGAGATATTTTCGAAACAAAATAGAAAAAACGAATCGACGAAGAGAGAGAGAGAGAGAGAGAGAGAGAGAGAGAGAGAGAGAGAGAGAGAGAGAGAGAGTGCAAAGAAAAGATTCGATAACGAAGTTTGATCTTGTCGGAAAGGTGAGAGAGAACGAGAAAATTTTCTTGTGGACGTTGTAAGAGCAGAAAATAAACGTCGGGGCCCCACCCCCGACGTAAGTTTTCGTGACGGGCCATTTTTGGGGCTCCCCCACCAATCAGATCCAACGTATTCGTATCCTTCCGTTCGTAATTTTCGAGGTCTAGCTTTCCCGGTTCTCTCAGACGCTCGACTCGTGCCGTTCAGCTCGCTCGAGTTAGGTAAGTTTCCCGTTGTAAGTTCGTCAACTCGAAATCGAAGAGAGATGTCATCGACGAAGAAAACCATCTTCTTCTTCTTCTCCTCCTCCTTCTTCTTCTTCTTCATCTTCTTCATCTTCTTCTATTTCTTCTTCTTCTTCTTCGTTCTTCATCAACATTGTATCGTCGAAGTGTATCCCTTTTGTTTTCTTATTCCGTTACTTTCACGTATAACTATCTTCTCTTATATCGACGATGAACGCGAGTGCCGAGAAATAAAAAAAAAAAAAAAAATAAATAAAAAGGATACACGTGAGAAGGAGTCTTGTCTGATCTCCTGTATATAAAAAAAAAAGAAAGAAAGAAAGAAAGATAGAAAAACAACGAGGACAAAGAGAACAAATTCGTGAATCGCAAGAAGATGCAAGTACTACGTGGCGACTAACAGGAGAAAATATAAGAGACAAAAGGAAAACAATTAAATAAATAAATAAAAGAGAGAATGACTGCGCTTAAGCTTGCAGGTGCTTTTGTTGTGTTTTTTTTTTTTTGTTGGTTGGGAAAAGACACTTTAACAAGAACGCGTTGCTATCGAGGATGCTTGTAAGTAGTATTAACTAAGCTTGCTCAGTCCAACCGACTTACCTTTGTAACTCGTCCGAATTGCGATAGAAAGGGATTTAGCGGAGAGATTAAAAGTTTCTATCTTTTATGGTTTTTAAAAAAAAAAAAAAAAAAAAACAAGGGAAAAAATTGTAAGAAAAAAACGTTTTTGAGACTCGAATCGTGAATCGTAGGTATTATCGAAGGATAGATATATCCAGGAGTGTATAAAATGTCGTGATTCATGGTTTGCGACGAAAATAAATCGGTTGCTAGCATTCGATGGTTCCGCTTGCATGGCTATTTTCAACCGCTCGACGGAAACTCTGTCTCTCCCTTTTCTTCTTTCTCGTTTTCATCCTTTACGATTATCAATAAAAGAAAAAAAAAAAAAAAAGAAAGAAAGAAAACGTTTAAGATAATGAAAGTCTTTCAAAACTTGATCACCCATTGCATGCCAAGCAAGCTTTTCAAGGTATTTGAGTTCGATTGACCATCTCTTTTTTCTCTGTTTTTTTTTTTTTTCTATTTGCATAGCAAACGCCACGAAGCCTCCGAATTATCTCACAGGACGTCTAATATTAGTGCTTTAGGAGGAACTCCGATATATCTTCATGAGATCCTTTAACACCGCTGCCAAATATCGTTAAAAAAAAAAAAAAAAAAAAAAAAAACAAAAAACAAAAAACAAAACAAAAAAAGATATGCTGCTACACTAACGAACGAGAATTTGCTTTTGGACGTGTAACATAACGTGCAATATGTCGTAAGTAGTATTTCTAATATCGTCTAACGATATGTATTATCGATTTGTCGCATAATGCTTAAATAACAATAAACACGTTACCATTTATTTATTTATTTATTTACTTATTTGTTTATTTGTTTATTTATTTGTTTATTTATTTTAACAATCCTCGCATGTGCATATTGTCGACAATATCTAGCAATAATAATAATTGTCGAGATAGAGGTAACACAACGATCGGGGATGGAGAACGATGCTTGGAAATGCTCACGAATAGATATTCTAATTCCAGACTCTTAGGCTGATCTTTATAAATAAACGCGAATGGCAGAACAACGTCCGTGAGAACTCGTGTTCTCGAGAAATTCTGAGTTTTCTCTCGCGCGTTAAAAATGGTCCGAGGAAACGAAACATTCGGCATATTTCGCAAGTGTCATTTTGACGTATTCGCGATCAGGTGCTCGTTAGATTTTCCAGACTAGTAATATTAATACTTTTCTCTAACGCGTGGTTCGAGCGTAAAGCGTCTTAGAGATTAAACCTTAACGAGAATCATCGTACATTCGAGTTTAATCGCTTTGCCAGAAAATTTTACGAAATCGATTTGGGTGTCGATCGAACGTAATAGTCGGTCGTGATCGATGATCGGATCGAGAGACGCGAGACCACCTGTTGATTTTTTACATCATTCGAATGCAAATGGGGTGCACGGTGCATGCCGACCCCATCCCCCCCACTCACCCAAATTTACCCACCCATTTGCAACGTTCGCTGTCCGAACAATAAGACGAGTGTCGTCGATAAGGAAAAAAAAAAAAAAAAAAGAAAAAAACAAGTAAAAATTTAAAAAAGTAGAAAAATGAAGAGGGGAAAAAAAAAAGAAATGTTCGCAAGATACGATTCGTATCGCGATTTATTCGCTGGATTCTTGCTAAAAAGCTTCGTAAAGGCTATTAATAAGCGTCAGTTAGATCGAATGTCGGTCGTCTGTAGGGAAGCCAAGTAAAGCTCGTTCCTCTGGCTTACATTCTGCTAGTTTTGCCCTCTTCTCGTCGCGCCATCGACGTCGTTTCACGCGTATTTATAGAATCCGGCTGTAGATGCTATTTCCGTGGACACCCCGAGATGTGCTCTTTTCCGTGCACGCGAACGCACACAATCGGACAGACGTATTATTACACGTCTAAAAATTATGTCTTGCAATAAGCCGTTCTTTCGAAAGAATCCTCCTCCGAAATGTTGGAAACCCTCGATAGACCCCTACCGAAATCCGATAACATTGTTTTGCAACGATGTCGCCATTATCGCTTGCCACGTAAGAATTTTTCTCATCTCATTTAGTTTCGTTAAATTTTTGATCGTTGATCTTTGATCGTTTATATTTAATCGCACGTAAATAGTACAAACCGATCGATCGATCGATCGATCGATCATTTTAACGTTCCCTTCCGTTCGTTCGATCGAGTAAAACAATGCCCATGAGACATGGCGATTTTGATTAGGTAGACAAATCATCGTTCGTATACTAAAAAGAAATAATATTTGAAACCAATTAACTTGGATCGTCATCGTCCCCCCGTATCTCACAAAAATCGTTCGACAGAGAGAAAAAGCAATATTCCTTTGACTGAACTTGAACGATTTTTTTTACAGAAAACTTGATCGTTTCGTGATAAGAAAGGAGCGAAGAAAAGGGTCGCCACCATGGACGCGATCAAGAAGAAAATGCAAGCTATGAAGCTTGAGAAGGACAATGCGCAGGACAAAGCCGATACCTGCGAGGCGCAGGCAAAGGAGGCGAATATGCGCGCTGATAAGGTCCTAGAGGAGGTCGCGGAACTTACGAAAAAGTTAACTCAGGTCGAGGGCGATCTCGAGGCTAACAAACAGAATCTCGAACAGGCCAACAAGGATCTCGAGGAACGTGAAAAGTCTCTTACCAACGTAAGCGTTTTCTTTTTCTCTCTCTCTCTCTCTCTCTCTCTCTCTCTCTCTCTTTAATTCGTTAATCGATAGATATATGTTTTTTATAGAAAAAAAAATTCCCTAAAATTTCCTGTCATTACTGTGACGTTTAATCCTAATGTGTGTAGATAGATCGTTTAAAGATCAAGTTCGAGCAACGTGTTAGATCGAATGAAACAAAAAAAAAAAAAAAGAAAAAGAAGAAGAAGAAAAATTCACGTCCTTGGTCTCATTCATTTTGGATTCGGTCCAACCGATATCTTCTCTCGAACGTAAACAAAACAGATATCGCTTTGGTTAAAAAAAGCTCGAGAGAAACTATTCTTTTCTGTTTTTTTTTCTTTTCTATGTCGTTCACGTAGTACGATCGTTATTGTTCAGGCCGAATCCGAGGTCGCCGCTCTCAATAGGAAAGTACAGCTGATTGAAGAGGATCTAGAAAGATCCGAGGAACGTCTAAACACTGCTACTGCCAAACTCGCTGAGGCTTCTCAAGCTGCCGATGAATCTAGCCGGTAATGAAACACCATACGAATCTGAAATTTCTACTCTTCCTTCGTACTTATTGTTGTTTTCCTTTTTTTTTTTTTTTTTTATGAAGCAAATAATATTTCTTGTTTTCTTCGTTTTGTTTTGTTTTTTTTTTTTTTTCTTTTTATCATCTCGTATCGCAATTTCGCAGTATGTGCAAAGTGTTGGAGAACCGTGCTCAACAGGATGAGGAAAGGATGGATCAGCTGACGAATCAGCTTAAAGAGGCTCGCCTTTTAGCTGAGGACGCTGACGGAAAATCGGACGAAGTATCGCGCAAGCTGGCCTTCGTTGAAGACGAGTTAGAAGTCGCTGAAGATCGTGTCAAATCGGGCGAAGCGTGAGTTACTACATCCCCATAAAAAATTATCCTCGATCGAATATAATCCATACTCCGGACGTAATCATTCGAAACTATCTCCTTTTTTCCCTTTTTGCGTACGTTTTAGGATCGTTCGATCGTCTAAATTGATTTAATATATATATATATATTTCATTGTTATCCAATCGACAGGTCAATTCGATTGCCAGGAAATTTTGGAAAACGAGTTTTACTTTATATAAATAAAGTCAATATTATTTTCTCAAATATTTTAGAAAGATCATGGAATTGGAGGAAGAATTGAAAGTCGTCGGAAACAGTTTGAAATCATTGGAAGTGTCCGAGGAAAAGGTAATTTGTTTTTTTCTTCTTTTTATATCGTCCCTCAAAGTTCGCGTTATGTGTTCTATTTTTTGTAATTTTTTTTTTTTTTTTTTTAATTATTGATCTCGTCTCGTTAGGCTAATCAACGAGTCGAAGAATTCAAACGTCAATTGAAGACGTTGACTGTCAAACTGAAGGAAGCGGAGGCACGAGCAGAATTCGCTGAGAAGACAGTGAAGAAACTCCAGAAGGAAGTCGACAGGCTTGAGGGTAAGTTCGACGTACTCGGTAGTATAATTTTCTTAAGGGGAACAAATTGTTTTTTTTTTTTTTTTTTTTTTTTTTTTTGTTATGAAACGTAAAACGTTTGGCACGTTGATACATTTCTCGGAGCCACGTTCAAAACGCAAATTCCCTTGGGTTTAAGTGACATAATTTGGCAAATTGTCAATGAGTTCCTTAAGAGTTACCAAACAAATAGAATAAAATAAGTCTCGCGGTTCTATTAGCAAATGCGAGCAACGTAACGTATGACATAATCGGCTTTTGCTATTATTATTTTTTTTTTTACTATTAACCGTGTTCATTCACTCGTATCCAACGATACTAGACTCTCGATATTTACGATAAATCGGCAATTATTTTATGACAAACTATAGATACTTTTAAAAGAGAACTAATTTTTTCTTTTTTTCTTCAAAGCTCTTTTATTCGTCCCACTCTGCTTTACAATCGTAATTGACAATTTTAAAATCATATTTTCTTATTATGAGGTTTGTTCATTTAAAAATAAAATACGATGAATCGTCGTCCTTCGAATATGAATTATAATTTACTCGAAGAAACGTGCGGTAGAAATTTGATCGTTCGACGATTGAAATTAAAATTAATTTTTCAAGGAGGAAACTAAAGAGAAGAATTATGAACAACAACCATTTAACGATCTCTTCACGAAACTTGTGAATGCAAATTGATTTGTTTTATTGCAGACATGTTATATCACGAGAAGGACAAACGCAAAACAGTTTGCGAAGAATTGGACAAGACGTTCGCTGAGCTTTCTGGCTACTAAAAACAAAAAAAAAATCTCACACTCGCTATATATATATTTATCTGACTCTCCCTCTCTCTCTCTCTCTCTCTCTCTCTCTAAATTTACTTACCATCCCTTTACTCCATTCAATTCCTTCCATTGTCTCTCATACGTTCGTGAATAAGAATATATTTGTCGCTTTTTTCGCAATGTTTTTCCTTTTTGTTTCCGAAATTGGACAGGATCGTTTTGATTTTTAACGATCAGAGATATTTATTTGCAAATTATAAAATATACATTTTCTTTTTTCTTTTTCCTCGTTTTTTGTTTAATCCTTTTCTCTCCATAAGATTTTTCTCTAATCATTTGTCCGATTTTGGAAAGTTTTGCTTGGTTTTCATGTGCTTTTAAGCAGCCGAGAAGAGAGGAATCAATAATTCGTCCCTCTCTTTTCTTTTTTTCTCGTGCATTTTCTTTTTTTTTTTTTTTTTTTAATTTACCTTCAGCATCATATTTTAATTAATACACGCTCACGCGCATAAAACTACATATAAAAAAAAAAAAAGCTTAACAACTTTACTCGAGGGTGGATCGTCGTACTTCAGGTACTTTTACCACCAGCTCTTGCTATATTGTGCCCTTTTATTTTATTGCCCTTTTATTTTATTGCCCTTTTATTTTATTGCCCTTTTTTTTAAGTGTTTCTATCGTTCTTGTATCTCATCAATATAATAATTTAAATAATATCCATACGCGAAATAAACATATATTATTATTATTTATATAATGATATATGTATTATTTCGTATGGGTGGATGATCGGCATCGTGACTAAAATGAAAAAGAAAAAAAAAAAAAAGGAAAGAAACTATATTTCTTTTCTCACTAATCCTAATCGCTAACACCGACTAAATAAATTCGATATTACACCCAAGCTTTCGCTCAAGCTCGATTTTTTGACATACCCATTTGTTTTTCGACTCTGAGTCTGTTACCTTCTCAGCTGAGAAAAAAAAAAAAAAAAAAAAACAAAAAAAAAAGAGTATCGTAATGATTTGAATGTTCTTTTTATATTTTGAAACGACGACGTAGCAGTAGATCGTAAACTTATAGTTAGATAAAATTAGCAAACTGATTATTTATTGATAAAAAGAATATCAGGATGAAATCATCTCGACAGAGTTGGGTGAAATTTAATGTTAAAATATTTCGAGATAAAAATAATTTTCTTCGAACGAATTGTGTTCCTCGTCGTTGATCATTTCAAAGAAATATTTTACCCAGGTCTGGTTGTTATTAAGTAGATGCGTAACATCGGTACTACTCACAAAATTAATGAAAGTTGTCCTAATAGATAAAAAAAAAAAAAAAAAAAAAAAAAAGAAAAAAAAATGATCTACGGTAGTTTAATCGATGATCTTAGAGTAATATTCGTTCGCTTCGTAATGTCGTAACCCTAACGTGATCATTCTTAATTTTCAGACGAGCTTGGTATCAACAAGGACAGATACAAGTCACTCGCCGACGAAATGGACTCCACGTTCGCCGAATTGGCAGGATATTAGAACGATTTTCATCCTCATTATGCTTCGGCCAATTCTTATCGATTCTGCCCTATTTTTTTTTCTTTTCTTTTCTTTTCTTTCTTTGTTCTCTCGTCAAAGGCAACCGACTCTCTCTACTCGTTTCGGGAATCTTCGTGAATTTTTCGTGAAAAGAAAAAAAAAAAAAAGAAAAAAAAAGAAAAGGATGGGTGAAAGATCTATCGCGATTGTGATATCGAGATCAATTAACGATCATCCACGCGTCCATATTCATTTCTTTACGTTAATCGTGACGGACAGCCAATTAAGTTTTATTCTGTTAAACTGTTATACGAAGAGTATCAAATCATGTAATAAGCAACTGTAACACACGATCATGTTAATAAACTACCGTAATAAGACATGGTAGCGATTCCGTGCTTGGGAGGAGAAGGAAACAACAAAAATATATATATATATATATCAAAAGTTAACGCTCTCTTAAACTTCGAAATGGATAATTTTTAACGTTATTCGATGGAAGATGAGGAGAAAAAGAAATGAAAGGTGTTAGTGTTGTGCCATAAACATCGGATTATATATCGTCGAACAACGGTAAGTATCAAGTATTTTAACATATACTTACAAAGGAATAGCAATTTTTATGGGCAATTATATATGGCCTTTATTATGTTTTCTACTACATTTAGAGCAAACATTATACACAGAATGAGAGATGCACGTTCATCGAATGGCATATTACAAACTGCAATGCTGCCTTGTACTGTGTAGTCCTTTGAAAGTGACCAATCGTCCCTTTCGAACTGAAGAGACAATCTTCGTTCTCTTAAAAAAAAAAAAAAAAAAAAAGAAAAAAAAAAAAAAAAAAAAAAAAAATCTACTATTGACAATATTATTATGCGTATTTGTTTCGTTCTATACTTAAGAAATTATGCATTCGATGAGCGTTTACAAAGTACTGGTATTATGAAACAGATAATCGTATAATTGACATTTTAGAAAGAGAAGACCTTGATGATCGATGTTATATTTATTGAAGAAAATCATACAATCATATATATATATATATATATATATATATATATATATATATATATACATATACATATATCTAATACATATTGAAATTTTTAATTTAATTTAAGAAAAGATGATAAGATACACATACATCACACGTACTTCAATCAAATAAATAAACTAAATTTATAAAATGTATGATGTAAAAAGTTATTAAAAATTGGTATAATTGAGAAAAGTTACACATATCTTTGAAGGAAGAAATCAATCGATTATTAACTAATAAGACATGATATTATATTATACGATATCGACACGCAAGATCTGACACATACGACACTTAACAACATAGATTTATCTAATTACATTTATCACTTTATATAATGAATAATATCAACGATCGTTGAGAGAAAGTTAGAAGAGAGAGAGAAAGAGAGAAAGAGAGATACACAAAGGACACCATTAGTTAACACTGACATGGAATATCATGCGTATCTAAATGCTTTTATCTGGTGACATTTGAAAAGACTTTTTCAAATATACACATTAATTGATCTTAATCTTTAAGCTTTTAAACGAATACCACATTTATTTGCAACACCAAGAAAAGGAATTCGTTATATCATCTATTTATAATGAAATGGACACACTGTAAAACTATATACGACATCATAATTTATGTATTATCGTTTATATATACTCTTTTATTTATTATTTATCAATATCGAAACGTTAAACTTCCATCTATTTGGTTTATTAATTGCACACAACATCATGACTGTTTCAATGATATTTGAAAAGTGCGTTTAAGTAATAATAATATTTTTGAGACTGTGTATATATATATATATATATATATATATATATATATATATATATATATATTTATAGTAATAATAGTAAAATTATTATTACATAAAGAATTTGCAAGGAATTATGCGATTTTCGATAAATACTTTAGGATAACGAACGAAATATATATTTATATATATATAGATATATATATATATATTTATGTATATATATATATATGTATATGTATATACATATATACACACAAGATCTCATTTCGTTCATTATCCTAAAGTATTTATCGAAAATCGCATAATTCCTTGCAAATTCTTTATTTAATAATAAACTTACTAAGGACAGATATTACTAATACTGAAGTAGTAATATCGAGATCTTGAACACAACAGTTCATAATGGATCAACATATTTACAAGAAATATTCTAATTGTAAAATGTAAGTATAGGTGTATTGCAAAAATAGAATTAACTTCGTGTCTATTTATATATGAAAATTATGAATGTCTAAATATAATAAATCAATTTCAACGGATTAAATTCATTTGATTATTTAGCACCTTTATACACGTAGAGAAAAATAATATTTATTATTATTATTACTTTTTTCTTTTTTTTTTTTTTCTACCTACTATTTATAATATGAAGTGCACTATTGGACGATTATAATGAAGAGAAATTTTTAAGTTTTCATTTTGCAATATCACACTTATACGACATTAATTTTCTATATGAATAAATACAAGATTCTATCTTAAAAATTACTTATTCTAGGCAGCTTTTCAGGGGAGATTACATGGCAAGGAAGAAAAAAAAAATCTACGATTTCCAAACAATCCTTTGAAATGGATAATCGTAAAATTGTAATCAAAAATTGAATATTTTCACTATACACAATGACAAAACGTTCGTACAAATTATTCGAATAAATGCACATTTTTAAAGATTATTCCGCAGAACTCCCCAGAAAAACTTTTTGCGTAAATCGTCATCGAATGATAAACGAAATAGGAGATAAAAATAAATTCCATTCCGGTTCGAATAAAATGATGATAAAAAAAATGTCTTCAAAAAAAAAAAGAAAATAGGAAAATTATGCTTTACATTTAACGCCACGCTGCTTTTCCTATAAATAATTATATTAAAAAAGAAAAGAAAGGAAAAAAAAAGATTGTACAATTAAAAAATATAAAACCAATAATGACACCTTTTCCTATCGGCATTTTTATACATTGCGTATTTTCGCAAATACGTAATATCTGTGTACATATATATATATATATATATTATATATATATATATATATTTACAGTCTCCATTAAGTTATCATAAATAAAACCTTCAAGAAATGTTTATTAATCAGTACATAAACACGTATGTTATATAAAATAATAATTCGTTCGAGAAGGTGGAATAGTTCGTTTACGTGTTTCATCAAATAGATATATATACACATATATATCATTTTCATTAAGATAACTAAATAAAAATATTAACTAAATGTTGCGTTTTAAAGTTTTCCATTATCTTTTTGATATTATTTTACGTTAACCGATAGAGTTACTTTCGATGCATCCTTAATCAATTGTTTATCAATTGAATGATGTGTAAGGTACTTTAAAATTTTATGAAAGATGATTTATATTATCATTTTCATTAGCACTTTTCATTAAAATAGGTTGATGTGAAACATTCAATACATTTAATACTTTAGAGCTAACTGTTTTTGTCTGTCTTTCTGAATGTGTGTATGTGTGTATGTGTATGTGAATATATATATATATATATATATATATATATATATATATATATATGTATGTATGTATGTATGTATGTATGTATATGTATATGTATATATATATAACATTCATGCTATCTAAATACGTATTATTTATATGCATTCATTTGGCTGAATTTAACTGCATTATTATAACGTTTAATACATTGCAACCGAAACAATGTAATGTATGCGTAAATCTAACATTAAAAAAAAAAAAAAAAAAAAAAAAAGAAAAAAAAAAAGAAAAAAAAAATCAATTTCTCTAAGAATTAAAAGTAAATAGCGGAATTCTTTCGGTTTATTATCGCATGACAGACGTTTTATCACATAGCGAAAGAATCGACAGATCGACGATGACATTAATATGACTTACACGTAAAGCAATATACATCGAAAAAAAGAAAAGAAGAAGAAGAAGAAGAAGAAGAAGAAGAAGAGGAAGAAGAAGAAGAAGAAGAAGAAGAAGAAGAAGAAGAAGAAGAAGAGGAGGAGGAGGAAGAAGAAGAAATAGAAGAAGAAGAAGAGGAAGAAGAAGAAATAGAAGAAGAAGAAGAGGAAGAAGAAGAAATAGAATATCTGTAACGCAAAACATGACACTTCCTCCTTAATTTATCGTCATGTTTTGCGTTACAGATAGTCGTGACGCAGAAAAAAATTGTTGAAGTCGTTGTACCGTTTGGCGATCGAGAGCGCACAAATCAAAATCGAAAGTTTTCTTAGTAATCTCGTACTGGCCCGTTTCCTCTATTACCTGAACAACTCTCTGTAATTCGTTATTGTCCTGTAACGTCATTATTTTGTGCTGTAAATCCTTCAATTGCGAGACATAATCTTGGTTAAATACAGGGGGGGTTTCCCCGGCGTCGGACTCGACCAAAGGGCAATTAGTTGAGTCCGGTGCTACCTGTTCGCCGTCCGTCTCACCTTCTTTCTTAATCGTTTGTTCAGCCACATTGCGATCATCCTTGTCCTTCGTCGCATGAATGGAATCGACCTCCACAACGACAGGCGATTGACTCGAGGATACGGGTTCCAATAACGGTGAAGTCGAATGGCTTCTGTCCTTCTCCCTTTTAGGATTATGCTCGTCGTCGGCCTTACTTCCGCTTCTACGCTTTCTCTTTCTATTTTCTCGTTCCTCTCCTCTGTTGCCCCCTTTCGATTTTTCCCTTTTATTGCGATCACCTTTCTCCTTCTTTATTTCTGTTACAGGCAACCCGGCCGGAGGCGAGGGCGGTCTTGCCGTTTCAATCGGAATGGTCAAGGAAACCTTAGTATCGTTCAATTCCTTTTTTATATTAATCGCTGACTTAGTTTCGACGAAGGAGGAGTCGTCGTCCACGGAGGGTGCCGAATCGGTGCTATCTCTTTCCGGCATATTCGCAAAAAGCATCGAAAGTGGATTATTATTAGACGACGCCGGCAAGTTTTTTTTTTTTTCCTCGGAAGATTTTGATTTTTCTCGTTTCTCCTTTCTCTCCCTCTCCTTACTACTATCCCTCTTTTCTTTCTTATCCTTCTTCTTATGTTTATGCTTCGACCTATCCTTGTCGCTTTTATTCTCCTTAACTTTCTCCGACTTTTCCTTATCCAATTTCTCGACCTTAGGTAATTTTTCATCCTTGACCTTTTCCCCCTCCTTAACCGGCTTAGGCGACTTTCTCCCATCTTTCAATGATTTATAATCCTGAGCTTTCTCTTTATCCTTATCCGTTTTCTCCAATTTTTTATCGTTCACTATTTGAACCTCTTTAATAACCGAACGTTCGGTCTCCTTGTACTTCTCTTTCTTCTCTTTGTAACCTTCGTCCTTGTACTTCTTCTTATCTTTCTTCTTTTCAGTCTTGTTTACATCCAACGAACCTTTCGAACTATCTCTCGATTTATCTTTATCCTTCTCTTTGTCCTTTTCTTTTTCTTTCTCCTTTTCCTTATCCTTCTCCTTCTCCTTCTCCCTGTCCTTTTCTTGAACGGATCTCTTAATATCTTTCTCCTTTGATTTCGGAGACAGAACTCGTTTTGTGGTAGTAGGGGGAGAAGGACTACGGGGCCTTTTTGCAGGACCCGGAGAAGGTCGTTTACCTGTAGGACTGGTCGAATAAACTTTGCTCCCAGGACTAAGTGGTCGTTTAGATTTCTCCTTATTCCTACTTTTTTCCTTGGAAGGATCTCTCAACTTTTTATCCTTCTTTTCTTCAGCTTTTTCCTTCTTCTGATCCTTGTTCGGACTCTCCTTATTCTTCGTTATTTTATCTATTTTTTCAGATACGCCTGTCTGCTTCACGGTACCACCTTTGTCAGACTGGATCGTGACCTTCTTACTTTCCGGAGAAATTTTAACCGTCTTTATAGGAGGACCGAATAATTCGGCGAATGAATTAGCCGTCTTCGATTCTATCAGGCGATGCTTCTTTTCGCTCAAGGATAACTTTGGTTTACCAACCATAACGGGAGTTTTTATTTCGCCTTTGTCCGATGTACTCTCCGTACTGGATATTATGACCTAAATGTAAAGAAAATTTTTTTAACGACACATCGCATACGCTATACTCGCAGAATTTTCATTTCAAGCCGAAGTAGATCGGATCGATGTACTTACCCCGCCTCCTCTTAGAAGCTTCTTACGGAATTCTTCTGACGGGTTATTGATTATTTCATTATGACGTATAACTTTGTTGATAATTCTTCCTCTAGGTTGTAAGCTGAGCTTATATAAGATTTGAAATCTCTTGGGTTCATCCTTATTTTTCAAATATATATGGATCGGAATCAAGAAACCGGCGTACCCTGATTCTTTTACCACGTAAGGAGGCTCCTTTATTACTCTTTTAGGTTTCGCAAATGTTTCGTGTAATTGAAACACAACTGAAAATTAAGAAACGACAGTAGGTAAGAGAAGAGAACGTTTAGAATATTAGGAAAGATTTGTCCTCGTACGAGGGGAGTTACCTTTCTCAACGTATTGATGTATGTCCGCGTTATCGACTCCTCGTACAAAAACTTCCCAGTCATGAGTAAAACCTTCAGGAGTGATACGTTCACGTAATACTGATGAATGTCCACATTCCAGTGTAAGTCGAATTGCCATTCTCTCTTAGAGGAAATTTGAAATGTTTATTTTCAAAGAAAAAATAAGAAAAACGAAAGGGGGAGGAAGTTAACGTTGCACAAAATCACAAAATCCTATTACATTTTCGTGTATCTTCAAGAATGTGACTGAAAGTGCATTTAAGCATTCGTTACCGAATATACTCAATGAACATGTGTAACGATACGAAGCATTGCGCGCCAACTTATATCAGACGCATACGCAATGACAGTACTTCTTTGCTAATTTTCATGAATACAAAATGTTGAAACATTGTGCGGTTAAGAATTATTCTCTATGAAAAAATATTGATCGTCAAATAAGACGATCATAATTCACCTGCTAGCTATTCTGAATCATTTGTTTCACTTATTGGCATTCACGCAAATCTCATAATACTTTTTTCTACATTAAGTTTAAGTTTGGCCATCAACAGGTCAACCGAATGCCATCGAAAACTGAACGCCATCATCGTTATCCCGTAAAATAAAAGTAAAAGAAACAGTGACCAGCGCCATCTGAAGATCGAACGAACTTTCAACGAGTCCGTTCGAAGATTGATCCCGAGGGGTGAGAGGGGGTGTAACTAATTTCACCATAGGAGAAACTTACAACTATTTTCGTATTTTAAATTAACGACTCGAACGAGGAAAATAACATCTAATATTTGGTAATTAATTAGAAACCTGATTCCTTACCTCTTTCTAAATATCCTTGCTTTTGCATTCAAAAATCCGCAGACATATATATATTCGACTTATTCACTTGATATATTTTTTGGTTAACGTTGTTTACAAACAACTCTGTCAACTGATAGTGCTTAATAGTAACCAGTAACTACCTCTCCAGTAGTCCAACTAGAAATGAATAATACCCGATAAACGGGATAGCCTATACATAGTTATCTCTATTTTTGCTTCGTCTTCTATTAGTGCTTTTCTTTTTGTACCAAAAAGAAAAAAGAATACACTAGATTAATTCTTCTGTTATCGACGCTTTCAGCTGCTTTAAACGATATAAAACATATTATTAAGTTGTTTACAAGTCGTATTATCTTACATGTAAGTGACAATATCTGACAATACAAATTAAAAATATCCGAATAACACAATAGCAATTTTGGTAATTACATCAATACAATCGTTCATACAATAATACGATTAGAATAAAATATTTAAATAAATAAATATATATATATATATATATATATATATACATATATGTATGTATGTATGTATATGTATGTATGTATGTATGTATGTATGTATGTATGTATGTATGGATAGGTGGATGTATGTACGTGTAAACATTTATTCATATACATAGGCATATAACACCCAAGAGAAAAGAAAATCAATCATGTTATCATCAATTGTCAAGGAACATCAGAGTAAGCAAGCAGCAAGAAAGGAAAGACAAGGTACTATGATTCTTCGGATACGCCATTTTAATACTTTAATGTTGCAATTTAAAAAAGAAATAAAATATCATTTTTTAACAGAACAGAAACGTAAGGAAGCGATTCAAGCTGCTAGCAATTTAACACAAGCACTTGTAGATCATTTGAATGTAGGGTAAGTAATTTATCAAGGGTACACATATATAACCTGATGTATTCTACGTACCGTATAATATATATCTAGGGTAGCACAGGCATATTTAAATCAAAAGAAGCTAGACGCCGAAGCCAAACAATTACAACATAGCGCGACCAATTTTGCTAAACAAACACAATCCTGGTTGAATTTAATAGAATCTTTCTCGAGTGCCTTGAAGGAAATTGGCGATGTAGAAAATTGGGCAAGAAGTATAGAAGGCGATATGAGAACAATTGCCACTGCCTTGGAATATTCTTACAAAGGTACAACTGACTTTGAATTATCTATATTCTAATTAATCGAATTTTATTATTCTTTGTAGCTACGCAAGAAACTCAATCAACAGGATCATCCTAAAGAGCACGAATCTGTGTGAACTGCGCTTCGATAGATTTACGAGCCGTTTGAATATTGATTTTCTGCTCCGGATATATATATATTTGCACACGCCCATGCACATAGAGACACATACATATATATATATATATATATATATATATACATATATATATATATAGATATATATAAAAGAAAACTGTAATTTATTTATGTATTAGTATTTATGTAAATAAAATGATTAATTCTTGTTCCTAAGTACAGTCTAATTACAGTGATTTCAATAAATAGGAAGATTAGTAGATAGTTAGATGTAATAAATAATTCGATGTAAATTTAATTTCTCTAAGCGAAACGTATGATATCATTAACTGCAAATTATCAATTCATAATTAATTACCATAATATTTTATGATACAGCGCGAGATCGTTTCGATCTTGGCCAATCAGCTCAAACCGCTAATGAGTACGCGCCCCAATTTTGTCCAGAATTATTAATCGTGCGAGCATGTTAAACACATTAGTATTTAACATCGACCGAATACGTAGCTAGGATTATTTAGGGTTTATACTCATGTAGGAATAAAAACCGAAAGATAGATATTGTAAATGCAGTTTAAGTTTACTTTATATCATTTGATTGTTTCCGTTACGCGCCAGAATACTTTAGAGTCATTTACGCACGTTGAAGAATTATAAAGGATTAGAGAAAAAATATACGTTGAATAATGGTTGGATCAACGAAATTGCATGTAATAAAACGCGGTAAGTATAAATAATCAGAGAGAGGGAGAGAGAGAGAGAGAAAAATTAACATTGTTGCAGGACAATTGTTATTTAATTATAATTCAAAAATATATTTTTCTTTCATAAAGACGGCCGTATAGAAGACGTGCATTTCGATAAAATAACATCTAGAATCAAAAAATTATGTTATGGATTGGATATGGAATATGTTGATCCTGTAAGTAAAAGTTGCAAATAAAATCGCCCTTATATCTTTATAGAGATTCTCAAAAATTATCTATGCTGTTACTTATTGATACATCTTTACGATAAGTCTGATAAATAATTTTTTTATTATCTATAGTATGCAGTTACTATTCAAGTTATAAATGGTTTATACGCGGGTGTATCTACTGTGGAATTGGACAATCTTGTAGCTGAAACTGCAGCAGCTATGAGCATTAAGCATCCAGATTATGCTCTATTAGCTGCTAGAGTCGCGGTGTCTAATCTTCACAAAGAAACTAAAAAAGATTTTAGCGGTATATACATATATATATATATATATATATATATATATATATATATATATATATAATATTTAACAAGATTACACTTGATTATTATTCCAATAATTTTATTTTATATTAATCTTTGCTTTTACAGAGGTAATATCTGATTTGTATCACGCAAAAGACAAGCGCACGGGTAGAAGTCTTTCTTATATCTCAGAGAAATACTTTAACATTATCCAAAGAAATGCCAAAAAACTAAACCAATCCATAAATTATGATAGAGATTTTTCTTACGATTATGTTGGCTTTAAAACTCTTGAAAATAATTATTTGTTTAAAATTGATGGGAAAATTGTTGAAAGGCCGCAATGTATGTTAATGAGAGTGGCTGTTGGGATTCATGGCGATGACATTGATAGAGTTATAGAGACGTATAATTTATTATCGGAACATTATTTCATCCATGGGTCTCCGACTCTTTTTACCGCGTGTACTGTGAAACAACAAATGGCAAGGTATCCTTATAAATAATTATGTAATTTATTAAGTAATCAGATTATGACAAAAGATTTTTATTTTAGTTGTTTTACATTGACAATGACTGCGGACAGTATAGAAGGAATTTGTGATACTTTAACAAGATGCGCTTTAATCAGTAAATCCGGCGGTGGAATTGGATTAAATGTTCATTGTATCAGAGCATGTGGTACAAGAATAATTGGTACACTTGGAATATCCAATGGTTTAGTTCCTATGTTAAAGGTTTATAATAATACTGCCGAATTTGTTCATCAGTGTGGAAACAAAAGACCAGGATCATTTACTATTTATGTAGAACCATGGCATTCTGATATATTTGAATATTTAAATCTAAAAAAAAAGACTGGTAATCAAACTCTATTACCCTTATAAATTTTATATTGGCGCGTTGGTGTGTAACAGGTGTTATGAGTATATTAAATCAATTTTAATTATTTTTAGGAAAGGAAGAAAATCGAGCCAAAGATATTTCTTATGCCTTATGGATACCAGACCTTTTTATGAAACGTGTTTTGAATGACGACGTTTGGTCTTTGATGTGCCCTCATCTATCTTCCGGATTAGCCGAAGTTTGGGGAGAAGAATTTGAAAGTTTATATACCGGGTAAACTTCTTTACAATTTATAGTTGTTTATGTATCCTGATAAGAAATTTAATCGTAATTTATTTTCTAAAATCGCTGATAACTTTCAAGGTATGAAAAGGAAGGCCGTTATAAACGACAAATTAAAGCAAGAGAATTATGGTCTGCCATTTTACAATCGCAAGAAGAAACCGGTGGTCCGTATATGCTTTATAAGGACCACTGCAATCGCAAATCGAATCAACAAAATGTAGGGATCATTCAATGCAGTAATTCGTGCACCGAAATTGTCCAATATTCGAGCTCTGATGAAGCCGGTGTATGCAATTTGGCTTCCATTGCCGTTAACATGTTTGTGAATACTGATTTAAAGACATTTGATTTTAAACGCCTTAAAGAAATTACGAAGGTCGTCGCCCGTAATTTAGATACGATTATAGATATCAATCGATATCCAATTCCACAAGCAAAAATATCGAATCTTAAACATCGACCGATTGGTAAATCGTATGATCTAAAAACGGCATGAAACGATACAAAATATTTATTAACACGTTTATTTTTTATGGTAGGTATCGGTGTACAAGGATTAGCCGATGCATTTATTTTAATGCGTTATCCGTTTGAAAGCGAAGAGGCTCAAAAGCTTAATATACAGATTTTTGAAACGCTCTACTATGGTGCGTTAGAAGCCAGTTGCGAAATGGCTGAAGAAAAAGGGACCTACGAAACGTACGAAGGCAGTCCTATCAGCAAAGGCGTAAGTTATCGATCACGGACGATTTTACATCGGTCCTTGATCACTAAATTTATTTATGATTTAACTAATCGCAAATATTCCTTTTATATACAGATCCTACAGTACGATATGTGGGATGTCAAACCGACAGATTTATGGGACTGGAATATATTAAAAGAAAAAATTGCCAAATTCGGTATAAGAAATTCATTGTTAATCGCGTTAATGCCAACATCATCCACGGCCCAAATATTAGGTAACAACGAGTCCATAGAGCCGTATAAAAGCAATATATATTTCAAACGCGTATCCTCCGAAGAATTTCAAGTAATTAATCCGCATTTATTAAGAGAACTGACAAAATTAAAACTTTGGAATGATCAAATAAAAGATGAGATCACAGCCAATAATGGTTCCATCCAGGCAAGTTGCCTTTTGTTTCTGGCATTCTATATTATTCATTACTATGCATTCCTTTTATAATTATAATGGGGAAATATTTTGTAGAATATCGATCGCATACCGGAAGATATTAAATTACTTTATAAGACCGTATGGGAAATTCCACAAAAAATTATTCTTAAAATGGCATCCGAACGTGGACCCTTCGTCGATCAGTCGCAATCTTTAAACGTATATATGGCCAAGCCAACAACGGATAAACTCACGTCGATGCATTTCTATGGTTGGAAGATAGTAAGTGCCTGAACTAAATAACGCCTGAATACATTAATTACAACGTAATTATTTTCCCTCGCGTAATGGACGGATGTTTGCTCGATGAAACATTACGTAGTGACTCTAATCTCACTGGTTAAGGGTCTTAGGTTTATCTTTCGTTTATATTCACATATTACCACGAATATATGAATTGTAATACGATAAGATAAACTTCTCCATGGAGTTCACTTTCTAAATAATGATAAACGGCGAAGATGCATTGCTGGTGATATTTTTAGGATTTCCGACGGGAAAGAATACAAATATTTTAGCAGATATATGATAAATATTCTTAATGTAAAAACAAAAAAAAAAGAAGAAGAAAAACGTATGTTATATATCGATTGTAATAAAAATTATATTTCTTTTTTTTTTCTTTTTAGGGTTTAAAAACTGGTATGTATTGTTTACGAACAGAATCGGAAACGAATGGACTTAAGGCCACCGTTGATAAAACGAAACTACGCCGACATGTAAGTGTTAAGGAACAAGATAAGGAAACACAGACTGAAAAAGAAAACGATAATGACGATGAAACTGATTCCAAATTTATGTGCTCTCTTAAAAACGGAGATGCTTGTTTTTCTTGTGGAGCATAATCGATCCATTATTTCAATCAATATGTATATGTATATGTATATATATATATATATATATATATATATATATATATATATATATATATATATATTTGTAAACATCGCAATCTAAATAATGAATCGAAAAATAAGATATTCTATGTTTATTTTTTTAAGAAAAAAAAATGAAACAGTATTGATGAAACTTTAGTTTTTTACATAAGTATATACATTTATATTTTAATAATAAAGAATTTTGATATATATTATTGTTACTTATAATGTTTAAAATACCACGGACAAATTGACGATATTCGTATTAAAAATATTTTTCCAAGTATCTTACGATGTTTCTTGCAATTTTACGTACATGAAATAGAGTTTTATATCGATTAAATCCAACAACCAATCAGAATGGATCTTCGTACGCATGCGATAATCGATAGTCGCCATTTGTAAACTTACCTCACAACTAACGCCATTCGTAAACTTACCTCGGAACTAACGCCATTCGTAAACTTACCTCGGAACTAACGCCATTCGTAAACTTACCTCGGAACTAACGCCATTCGTAAACTTACCTCACAACCAACGCCATTTGTTTCGTTTCACTTAACCTCACTTTGTGAATACTGCATGTAGTGCTTAACGAGAAAGCATTTTATATAATCGCGACGATTTAATAGTGAAATATGATATAATAATAATATATATTTTTAGGTGAATATAAATATTAATATATCCGCCGTATTCTACTGTTTATATTTTAATCAAAAGTGATTATCGTCGATAAACAAGTACCTTCGTTGATTTAAGCATATAAGTTGCATTATGGCAGCAGGTCCGATAGCAGAGCGTAATCAAGGTAATTTATTATTGCAATTGCAATTTTTAAAACTAGCATTTTTCTCTTTTGAAATATGTCGTCACTTGTATTCTACATATTTATAGACGCCACAATCTATGTGGGAGGACTGGACGACAAAGTTACAGAATCTTTGATGTGGGAATTATTTGTTCAGTCCGGTCCAGTGGGTAAGTTTAAACGTGTTAATTCATTTATTCGTTGCTATTATTTAGGATAATTAAAAAAGGTGGATCGTTTCAGTGAATGTACATATGCCAAAGGATAGAGTAACGCAAATGCATCAAGGTTATGGATTCGTTGAATTTATGGGAGAAGAGGATGCCGACTATGCTATTAAAATTATGAACATGATAAAGCTTTACGGCAAACCGATCAGAGTCAATAAAGCGAGCGCTCATCAGAAGAATCTTGACGTTGGAGCCAATATTTTCATTGGCAATCTAGATCCTGAGGTAGACGAGAAGTTACTGTACGATACATTCAGTGCCTTCGGCGTTATCCTTCAGACACCAAAAGTACGTATAATATGATGTTACGACGACGTTTAATCGCGTAGATTAAAGAAAAAAAAAAGAGGAAGAATCAAACCTATCCTCATCCGTCCCGTTCCATTTCAGATAATGAGAGATCCAGAGACTGGAAATTCAAAGGGGTTCGCGTTCATTAATTTTGCTTCTTTCGACGCATCCGATGCGAGTATAGAAGCAATGAACGGGCAGTACCTTTGCAACAGGCCGATATCCGTGTCGTACGCGTTTAAACGCGACGCGAAAGGTGAGAGACACGGAAGCGCCGCTGAAAGATTATTGGCAGCGCAAAATCCTCTTAGTCAAGCGGACAGGCCGCATCAATTGTTCGCGGACGCACCACCGTTGGCACCTCCACCGATGCCAAATTCGACGGCGGTGCCTCATCAAGCGGCCCATCATCCTCAACATCACGTGATGCATCACGGAATGGTGGTACCTCCGCCACCCCCACCGGCTACACCTGGTCCACCGATGGGACATCCACCACCACCACCGGTGCCACCTCCACCTTCCAGCGGATTTCCACCTGCGAGCATACCACCTCCCCCGTTGCCTCCTATGTCGATGGCCGCTCATCCACCTCTTCCACCTGGAATGCCACCGCCTCTGCCACCCATGCCAGTACCGACTTCTCAAGCTCAACAAGCTCAAACGAGAATGATGGCACCCCCGCCACCACATTGGGCCGGTGGAGCGCCACCCCAGGGCCAATTTCCACCGCCTCCGCCCCCGGCATCAAGCGGCGGACCACCCCCCCAATTTGGACAGTTCCAACCTTCGCCCCCGCGACCTCCGCCAGGCTGGAGACATCCACCCCCACCTCCCGTATCTCAAGGTGGCCCTCCACCGCCACCGCCACCTCAATTCAGGCCACCGTTCCCTCCGCGAGGACCACCACCGCCTCCGCCACCTCACGATACTACACAGTATTAATGTTGTATGTTTATAGTTCAAGGTACATTGCGTATCGTCTCATGGGGAAAATATATACCATGTATACTCCACGATCGATCTTCGACGAAATTTTTTATACAACTGCCGTTCTTCTATTAGTGTTAATTTTACACGAGAATAATGGTATCAATCGATTAAAAAAATAAATAAATAAATAAATAAAAAATAAAAGAGAAAAATTACTTTCGCAATGCAAAAGAGCTCATGCGCGGCTAATATAGCGATAATGTACCGATAAGGGTCTTTTAATCTTGACTCCGTTATAATATCGATCGGTTTTATTATGCTAGACATAAGGATATACCATAGTCGTTCTATCGATCGTTTCGAGGCTGTCCAAGCTACCCGATGAAAACATTCAACGGATCATCGACTCACCGTACGTTCGGCTATCGCGCGAGTTGCGTCGTGAAACTTACAAATTCCGTTCTACGAAAGGTCGAAAGAAAGAAGCACTTTTTTAACAAAAATTTCATTTTACCGATTTCGCGATCGAAAGTAAAAACGAAATTTTGCAACTAACCAATCGTTCGTACTGAAAGATTTATACGACGGAGTGAGAGATGAGTACCACTTGTATCATTAATTTCGTTAGAAATATGATAGACGATGAGACAACAGGCACGTACGTTTTAATCGTATAATGGCTCGTTTTTATTACCAATGCAATTTTGACGTAAAAAACGAGAGTGGATACGACAATGGTGTATTAAAACCGTTCGTTTGTCCACCGGACAAATATTGTCCTTATTGTTGTTGCAATTGGCAGTGTTGTCTCGTGGTACAGAAACGTCCACCACGACAAATCTGGGAGACTTGGTACTTTTGGTTGGGCGTTACATTATTGGCTGTTTTTATCCTAATTTCGGTGAGTGCCCGATTGAACGAGAGGGGGAAAAAAAAACTCGTTTTTAATATCAATTATAGCAAGTGCCGTTTCACTTTTCTTTTTTACTCCCCTAACGACAAATAAATCAAAACGAACGATATAGTCCCATAAAAGACAATCTTTCGACTGTTCATAAAGCAGTAGAAAAATTGTTGAACGCCCGTACATACCTGCAGGTATTTTATATGAACCTGTTAATCGACTTTCTAAGAAACGTTAGCTTTTCTTGTTTGTTTTTTTTTTTTTTTTTTTTTTTTTTTTTTATCGCCCATTTAAAACAGTCAGATATTAGAGAAAATATTAAAACAAAAAATAGAAAAGAAGCGTTATCGAGAAAATTGGGCGGACAGGTTCGCACGAACCTCGCGTCCTTGCTTAGCAATTTTTAAGATATTTACGATGGTACCACATAAAAATAATAGCACCCAGTAATGTAATGATCGATCGCGTCTGTTGCCATTTGAAAAAATATATCCTACGTCTGATTCATTTTAAAACTAGGTGTGCAGCTACGTAGTCAGTAATTATAGGCATAACGTTCAAGGTGTGCCGTTCCGACATAATGCACGTATTAATGATAACGGGAGAAACCATCGAGCAAATCGTTCTAGACCAACGCAGAACGAGGTGTCTATAAGTATAATACCTACGTCGGGACTTCTACCGGGTCATAAAAAAATGGTCATGATTTCTACGCAGAATAATATCGCACATTTGAGTAAGTCTGATATCTTGTTCGAATAACGCGTTAAAACTATCATCGGCACCTGTTAGAAATTATTCATTATTCATCGAATCAATTCAAATGCATTCGTGTTATAAACGAACGAAGGTTGACCATAGATCCTTGAGTCAAGGTCATGTCTTCTCGTTTCCGCTAGCTCATTGTCAGATTTCGATCAGTTGGTCGAAGTGCATGCATGCATTTTATTTACCTACATATACTTTTATCATACGTACATACATACATACATACATACATACATATATATATATATATATATATATATATATATATATATATATATATATTTAGTTTGATTGATTCATCGTTATCGAACGAATACTATAATTAATTTATATATGTTGCAGCTCCGATCGTAGCCTAAAAATTAGAGCGCTTACATTTTTCTTTGGACGAAGTTCGGAAAGAAAGTGTGACGGTTACGAACATATTGTATTATGAATGCACGGTTACTATGACACCTCGATACAACGTTTATCGATGAGAACGAAGGCATGCACTTACTTTATTGCATTTGACCGGGTGGTGTACTTATCGCAAGTGCATTATTTTGTACGATCCCGACGTAATGGTAGACGATGGTTAATGTTCAATGATTACGAGGAAAGATCTGCAGGGGAAACTGGACGAGAGCTCAAGCCTTTTAATCTTACTGAAATGATCCCGAATCAAACTACTTTCGAGTTATATAAAGAGTATTCAGCGAGAGAGAGAGAGAGAGAGAGATAAACATTATCGATACGAGGTCGATCCTTTGATTTCGTGATCGTAAATAATCGAAAGAAAACTAAAATAAAATGAAACCAAAAAGGGAATAATGAGAGAGAGACATCGTTTAGACGTACTGCTATCATATTTGAATATCAAATTGATACTTGAATATATGAATTTCTCGGGAGATACTAAAAAAAAAAAAAAAAGAAAAAAAAAATCAGTTTAGCCCAATCATTTTCAATCTGACGTAATCAAGATTTCAGATACTTTTATTTTCATTGAGAGAGAGAGAGAGAGAGAAAGAGAAAGTTAATTTACAAAGCTAATTTTAAAACGGATGAAGCGAGAAAAGAGACTCCTCTCTTTTCTCAATATTTATTCAATTTTATTATTAATCGTAATAAAATACGTAATCGCTCGCGATGACAAACGTCAAATTTATACGACCAATCAATTCTCTCTCTCTCTCTCTCTCTCTCTCTCTCTCTCTCTCTTTTTCTATCAGAGAGAGTAAAAGTGAGAGAGAGAGAGAGAGAGGGAAAGTAAAAAAGATCGAAAGATAAAAAAGAAAAAAAATATATAATAGTAAAGATATCGGTGATATCGAAGAACGGACAACTGGATTTACTAAACGGCAAAGAGGAAATTCCATCGTCGAAGGATACTCTCTCTCTCTCTCTCTCTCTCTCTCTCTCTCTCTCTCTCTCTCTCTCTCTCTCTCTCTCTCTCTGCCTTATACACATTATAGCTCTTGGTTGTTAATACTTTGAAACTCGTTTTCTTACGACGTAGGATCGAGGATGGGCGTTACTCCCATTAACAATTAAGAAGAAACGCACAGTTCGTGGTTGAGATGTAATTCTCTCTCTCTCTCTCTCTCTCTCTCTTTCTCAGTTCTTTCACTCTGTACTCTTTTTCATCTCGAGAAGAGAAAGAGCACGGGAGCTAATTAAAAAGGACAATCGAGCGGCGAGTCACATACACACATAAGTTCACTCTGCGTTTTACCCTCTCTCTCTCTCTCTCTCTCTCTCTCTCTCTCTCTCTCTCTCTCTCTCTCTCTCTCCTCATCTCGATTCTTATCCCTATTGCAGAGACCCTTCGTTTCTCGAGATCCTCACTCTCCGATAAAGGTAAATCGCGCAGTAATCTTTGAGGGAGAAAACGATCCAAGGAAGATGAGGAGGAGGAGGAGGAGGAGGTTTACTACTAACCGCTATACGTAATATCTATATAACGAAGGATAGTTTCAACGTTATGTCGAATAAATTTTATAGATTTAATCTCTTTATCGTTAGAAATTGATAGGATGTATAATTATCGTAAAAAACAGCAAGTCGGATATATCAACGTCGTTATATTGATAGAAGAAGAAGAAGAAGAAGAAGAAGCTGTATAAAAGAATCCATTATGTTCTCTTTTGAGAGAACATTTATTCGAGCCTGGTATCTCTTTCTTTCGACAAGTTAGAAGGGATTAATGTTATTGGAAATTGTCAACGATGATTCTCAAAGAAATTCTTACGATGCTGCTGGAAATAAGGAGAGAGAGAGAGAGAGAGAGAGAGAGATAAATAGAGAGAGAGAGAGAGAGAGAGAGAGAGAGAGAGAGAGTAGATCGCTAGCGACCTCGTTCGACTGTAACGAAGTGTCATTCCGATAACCCAAGCCGGCTTTTACTGTCTCTTGATGCCGATAAAGAAATGTACAACAACCGGCCCCATACATTCTCTGTTTAATGTTGCATGCAGAAGGCAAACCAAGCGAAGAAGAATCAAACAACTCCGTGGAACTACGAAAACCAATGACTTGGCACTACTCGAATCCCGATCATCGAAACGAATGTCAATTACGGATTGGATCCATCGAGATCGCACATTATATTCGAATCTTTCTTTTCCTTTATTTTTCTCTCCTTTTTTTTCTTTCGTCCCACCTATAAAGATCTCCTCTCGCGATGATCAATGTAAATATAATGGTATATATATATATATGTAATGTATATTTGAATAATATTTGCATCGTTGTCCTTAGAATACGACTGATATGTAAACGATGTGCGAACAAAGAATTGTTTAAGTATCACTTTAGACGGTTTTATGACTGCGGAAAAAAAAGAAAACGAGTAATGAGAGTTATATCGTTATGATAATCATGGGAACGAAGTAAATGAGATAATTGTGGGAAGGGATAGGAAAATATTTAAAAGTCTTTTCTTCGCCCTTAAGAAAACCATGTAAATTACTTTTATTTCGTTCATTTCTCTTTCTTTTTTCTCCTCTTCTTTTTTTCGCATCTCTCGACTCTTAAAAATAAAAAAAGAAAAAAAAACTTTCCACGTAACATCGCATGAAGTGCAACAATTTCTTCGGATTTCAATCGATGTATTTTTTTTTAAGGATAAAATAAAAAAATGTACAGGCACATATGTGTGTGTGTGTGTGTGTGTATCGTACGACTCGATATTAGAGACAATTTATTTTTGCGAAGAGGCTCGAGACAAAAAAAAGAAAAAGAAAAGAGAGAGAGGGGGATCTCTCAGCATCATTCACCCGGACTTAATGCCTCGAGTTCTCCTCCGTTCAAATTTTTGGAATCATCTCAAGGAATTATACGTTCAAAGAGAGATACGTTTGCGTCGCAAACGGTCGAGAAAACGTTCGTATTACTATATCCGACGGTCTGTACCAACGAGGCGCCTGTCGTCCGTGCAAAGATGTTGTTCTTCCAATAAATCGGTCGACTTTAGGAGCTCCTCGTCGTCGACGTCGTCGTCGTAGTCGTCGTAGTCGTCTTTCCGACGACGAAAAAAGGAGGCGCCCGACGAAAGAGCGCGCGAGTATAATAAATTCAATAAATTAAGTCGCTCGAGATAGAGCGAACGAACGAACGAGAGAAAGAAAGAGACGGAAAGAAATCGATAAAGTAGAAAATGAAAAGAAGAAGCGTAGAAAGTCTTCTTCAAAATAGAGAAGGATCGTATCTTTTATATTATATATGTATATATGTATATATATATATATATATATATATATATATATATATATATATATATATATATATTTGTTTTCTTCTTTTCGAAGTCGAAATTAAAATAGATTTAAAAGTGAAATTTGCGAGGAGCGATGCGATTATTATTTCAACGATTTTCATCGTACAGGTATAGAAATAATTGAAGGTGGAAAAGGATCTCGTAATTAACTCGAAAATAAATCAACCGATTATGCTATTTTATCAATCAATACGTTTATTCGTCACATAAAAATATATATATATATATATATGTACGTACTTCATCGACGTCGATCTCAAGTTTTTATTATAATATTGTCGCAAAAAAAGTGGCAAGTGTTTCTTTTCTTTTTATTCCTCATTTGGGGAAAAAAATAACTGTTGTTCGGAACGAGTCTCTATAAAAAAAAAAAAAAAATAAAAAAAAATCGATATGCCACTTGCTATATGCATGCTAGGGAGGGAGAGAGGGAGAGAAAGAAATAGAAGTAGTAGGAAGGTGATGGCACACGACACGAGTCATCGAGGTGTCGTCGCCTTTCTCTAAGAAAGAGAAGGAGATATAATTTTTTCTTTTTATTCCACCTTCTCCTTTTTATTTCTTTTTCTTTTTCTTTTTCTTTTCATCTTCCTCTCCTCTCCTCCTCCTCCTCATCCTCCTTCTTCTTCTTCTTCTTCGTTGACGTCTTCCTCATCTTTCCTCGCGAGGTTTCCACCTCTTTTAGTGGGAGGTACTAAAATTAGAAAAGACGGTACGAAGAAACGGTTCGGTTCTCCTGTAGCTTCTTTCGAACACTTCCAAATAGTCCTTCGTAGCGATAACACGTTTTCGCGCGTGCATCTCTCGCCGGCGAGTAGTAGTAGTAGTATTAGTAGTATTAGTAGTTCGATCGTATTCCCGATTTGAAAAACGGGACGAGCGTCGTTTCGCATATCGACGTGCAACATCGATCGTCATGAGTCGCCTTAAAGAAAATCGAGGCGTATTATCGAGACTCCGATTATCGAACGGACGATAATTGCGAGCGATAGATTTACTTTTTTCCTTTTTTTTTTTTTTTTTTTTCTTCTAGAAATCGACGAAAGTTTCGGGAAAACATTTTTCTTCCAAGTTGGATTCGTCGTTTCGAGCCGACACTATCGAAATGTCTCGAATATCGATCCATGGAAGATTTATAGTCGTTATCGTTGTCGTCTGTACTATCAATCTTACGAGAGTCGAGGGTAAGTATATTCTTATTTGGTAGAAGAGAATGTAAACGATGTATTATATGCGTGTGTATATATGTATATATATATATATATATATATATATATATATATATATATATATATTCTTCGTTGGTAAGTGTTCTCTACGAGTAAACGAAATGAATATTATACTTATAATACAAATATTGTCATACTTTGCAACGATATACGTCCCGTGGAAACGCTATACACTTGTAATTCATACGATTCTTATTACGTCCTATCGTAAATGTAACGTTACCTCACTCTTATCGCGCCTTTATAGGTAGGAAGTGCGTCTGCACGAGCAAAGATTGTAAAGAAGCCGGGAAGGACACCTGCGAGACGAGGTACTACTGTTACACCGAACTGATTCTCCTCACCGATCAGGAATTTGGTGAAAATACTACCACGCGAGGATGCACACAGTGCGTAAATTTTGATATGCACGCGCGGTCGAATGCAGTCGGTAGTTGAAACATATATATATATATTTCAAAAGATTGACCGAAGATTATAAACGAAAGAAATATAAATTGAATTTATTTCGATGGAAGAAGGATAGATCCAAGAGTATGCGGACAAAGTATAAGATATCTATCGACTCCATTAAGATCCGACCTTCGACCTTTCTCCGTTATTGGATAATAAATCGTAGCCGTTAAAACTAGTATACGGATACGATTGAAAAACGATTCGTTATGCCTATCCGGTTTGGTTACGCCGATCGAGAAGAGGTACCAACGCATAAATATGCTTGAACGTGTCGTGGCCTATGACGAGATAATCAAGCCGAAAAATTCGAATGATCGTTTTTCTTCTTCACCTTGTCTTATCTCTCGTACATTTTTAGCGATGACGGAAAGCGAATGCCGCGCGTAGAAAATGTGTTGCGCGTTAATAAGCGATTCTTAATATAAAAGAAAAAAAAAAAAAAAAAAAAAAGAGAACAAACAGGCTTTGTATCTTTTATCCATATAGTATCGAATATTAAATTCGTTTGCTTTCATAGTGATACTTCAAATATTCATCGGTCGAGATTAGAAATAGAAAAAAAAAGAAGAGAGAGAGAGAGAGAGAGAGAGAGAAGGATAAAAGATACGACCAGGTCACAGAATATTCTAATTTATTTATCGTTTAGGATGATATATGTTTATATACGTATCCGCGTAAGTGTAGACGATGGATTGCCGTTTTCCAGGAGCCCGACGCCATTGTTGTGCGAGACAAAGTCTTGGGTCACGAGGTCAAAGCTATCGACGCCGTCGTCGTCGTCGTCGTCGTCGTCTTTTGACGATGACGACGAGGAAGACGAGATCGTTGAAAGTCGTCGTGGCTCGTCGACGAGACCTTGGATACGAATGCCCTGGCCAAGATTAAAGTGTTGTGACAGTCAAGATTATTGTAACGCTGATCATCTCGCCGACTTGTCAACGTGGATACGCGAAAGAGAAAAGGAGGAGGGAGAAAAGAGAAAGAAGATCTTAAATGAAGGAGAAGAAATAATTGATAGGGAAGAGAAATTTTCGATCGGAGTAATGAATAATAATAATAATAATAATAATAATAATAATAATAATAATAATTCAACGTCCGACCCAGGAATAGATAATAACAACGATAGGACCAATCGAAATAACAATCTGATATCGATAGACTCGAGCGGGCCTTTCACGAATACTTCGAGTAGCAGTTTAGATCGAATTATTTCGATCACCTCGGACTCGATATCGACGATCAACGAAGATCATCTTGATTTGGATCGGCTACTACAACATCGGGTAAGGCCGCTCCACGTCGCTGCTTTTGTACTTGCGATAGCTGCGTTGATATCCGTCCTGGCTGCCTGCTACGTCATTACGAGGTTCATACGTTTTCTCCGTTTTTTTTTTTCTTTTTTTTTTTTTTTAATTTTAATTTTGTTTTGTTTCCTCCTTATTATCACAGCGCCGCGATTATTATTGTTATTAATATATTCTATTCTTTGTGAGAGGCTATCGCGACTCTTTTATTTGATTTTCTTCTTCTTTATCTTTCTTTCTTTCTATCTTTTTTCTCTCTCTCTCTCTCTCTCTCTCTCTCTCTCTCTCGCTTTTCCTTTGTTTCTATCTTCTCTTTCGTTGTTTACTACCTCCTCCAAGATTCTATATCCCTACGTAAATCAGTACGATTGTATTGGTATACGAATGTGTCATGCTTCTCGGAACGTGTTTCGAAATATACCGATTTTTTTTTTTTCGCGACCGAGTCACGTTATTGAATATACAATTCTATATTAATTTCTTATTAGAACGTTGATTTATGCCCTCGTACATTTATCGCAGAGCTTTATCTCTTCTTCTCTACGCCGCTTGCGAGTAGGAAGGATAAGAAAAATGTTCTTTCAAAAGGAGGAAACGTGTCGGGCAGGGAGAGGGGAGGGGCGGCGGTAGGTTGGAATATTTTACGAGTATAATACGGACTCGAGTTCGCCGATAATCTTGGAATATTATAAATGTTAAGGTAAACGTGTTAATTATTGATGAGCACTCGAAGCCAATTATCGATTGACGTCTCTATTCTCCTCAAATTTATACGTACATGTGCTTTAGATCTCGACCATTGTTTATGAATATTTTATAAGGAAATCGACGAAATAAGAAAAAAAAAAGAAAGAAACATCGACGGAATAATATACATACGTAGGACTCGTCGAAATAATAATGTCGAAAACAAGGTCATTCGAAAGTATCGAGCATGTATGTACGTAGATAGAGATAGAAAACCCGCATAGGTATTATAATTTTGCTGTCTTCTCTTTTTCTTTCTTTCTTACTTTTTTTTTTTTATTATTATTTCCCTCTTCCTTTTATCACTTTCTTTTTCCTTTCTTTTTTTTTTCTTTCCTTCCTTCCTTCCTTTTTTTCACCATCGACGGCTGACTTTCAGCGCGAGTTGTTCTTTTTTTTCTTTTTCTTTTTCTTTTTTTTTTTTCGGACAGTTTGTGTCGCGACGGTTCTAAAAGGCGCACAAGCCAGACCGCCCTCTTATCGGTCTACCTCCCTGCCAGAGGGCCACTCGAGTACAGATAGCCTGGGTCCCTGAGAAGGCCCCATGGAGTTCTGCCCTCTAATCTTCGGTCCTCCGAACGCTTAAGTGGGTTTTCGAGTTCAGAAATATTCGGTCGGTCGAACATCTCTTTCTCTCTCTCTCTCTCGTATACATACGTATACGTACGTACGTACACGTACCTTCTTAAAGCACGTTATTTTCTTTCCGTTCCTCTTTATCTCATCTTTTTTCGTTTTCTCTTTTTCTCTTTATCGTATTCCTTTCCATTCGACATAACGTCGGTAAAAGCATTCGATGGTCTTTAACGATTTTCATCGATACTTAAACTCTACGACAAGACTCTACGTTCTTCCCCCTATCTGATTTATTACTTCATACATTACCTTGAACCATCCTTAATTACAATTATACTAATTAGTTGTCCTCCCTTCTTTCAGGTTCTTGAAGAGCAATTCCTACGTGATTGGGAGCGTCGAATAACAATGTGATGTGCCGATGGATAATTGCTTCTTAGTTACACAAGTGCTTTAATATAAAACTAGGTATTATTATTATTATATTTTATTTATAATTTATTCGTACGCGTAAAAAAACGAAATTCAATTAACTGTTTAAGCCGATGTCCAACGTAAAAATAAAAAAAAAAAAAAAAAAAGAAAAGGAAAATAAAAGCGAACTCTCTTATCTTTTATTTAGGATGACGAATCGAGAAGCTTCGTCCTATTTGAAAAATTTGTTCTTCGGCGTGGGTCGTCCGGGGCATATAACGCACACATGGATGGCCACGAGACAAAGAATATTTCGTGAAGCACTCGACGGAGACAGTTTCCTGGCAAACACGACGACTCGTTTGGCGCCTATCTAACGTGTCCCTATGTTTGTGCATCATGACGCAGCCATGTGGAGACCTACGTCCTTCGAAATTCCATTTACCTAGAAAACAGGGACTACTAAGGGTTTTACCAACATTGTTACCAGGTGTTCCAACGATTTTAACATTATTAGTCATCGTTAGGGTAGCCTTCCTAACACTTCGGAAGATTATAAATGCAGGAAAGAAAGACAACGGGGAAAAAGGTAGGAATCGTTGAACGTTGAAATCGTTTTCCAACGATCATCGAAACTATTGTACTTCGACTGTACTCTTGTGTCCCTTGTTCGAAACGATTATTACACACAAATATCGAAATGTGTGTTTTCTATAGCGTTTAATTTAAGCTTTTCTTTATCCGTACAAATACCGTGTAAATAAACCGTCAAATGTATGTACATCTATTACGTTCGTAAACCCCACGGATATTGTGTAAAATTATTAATTCTTATATTTTATTTTTCCGCGTGTAATATATTTGGAGATATAAATAATAGGAAATTTGTGATGATCCGTCGTTTGTTACGAAATTTCATAGCGATTACTCAAATTTAACCGCGAGTGCTTGGGTAACGCTCTTAAGAGATATGAATATATAAAAGCGATTTATATATATATATGTATATTTCTTTTTTTTTTTTTTGGAGTATAAGTATAAAATATTTAATTAAGCGCGATTAAATTCAATCTCGCTCCGATAGGCGAGTAATTATCAAGGAAGGAATACGCATATTTTGCAAGTGTGCGATACCGAAATAATCGAGCATGATTTAAATTCGAGCAGAAAAAGCGCGACAAGATGAAAAAGAGCGAGCGAGCGAGCGAGCGAGCGAAGGGGCGAGGGGAGGAGAGAGAGAGAGAGAGAGAGAGAGAGAGAGAGACTGGTCGTAGCGCGTTCGATTTGTTGGCCTAAATGAGTCACGTAGAATGCAACAAGACGGGAATAAGATCTTACGGAGCGAATACAGGCCGTCCGACGGTAGCTGGCATCCGGGAACTTGAGTTGGACAGCGGCTCTACGATCAGATATGTCGAGTGAAAAGTAAATATATTTAGTGAGAAGGACTTAGCTAGATAGATTTACCAACACATCCATCGAAATGATCTCTCGTGGGGTTTTTGTTGAAGGAAACTTTCTTTCTTTCTTTCTTTCTTTTTTTCTTTCTTTCTCCCTTCCCGCGAATACTTCCGTTGAGTAGCAACATAAATCAACGATAATAGTTCTTCTTTCTTCATAATGTTTCGACAATTTTTACTATCGCGATTCTAACACGGTTTCAGAGATAGCCATAGAAATATATATATATATTTTTCTAATATGCAAATAAGAGACTCGAAGAGATCGGCGGTCTATCACAATTATTAAGAGTCGATAACGCAAACGCAAGGACAAATCTCGAGAGTTTCGATTTATAATCCAGAATATCCAGCGTGACGTATAAAATATATTCATATATATATATATATATATATGTATATATATGCGTAAAAGATACAAACGTACCACTAAATATAACAACTCGACACGTTTTGCGAAGGCGTACAAGCGAGGCGCTCGTTTTATGTATTCCTTTGCGTTCGCTTATCCTTGCAAGTTGCGCTTAACGCGAAGGAACGAATATATACGGGAACATTTTCCTTGGGCACTCTTGATATCGAGAAGTATATATCTATTGTATTTACGTACCCCTATGTATATACGAATGTTTATATTCTTTCTCGATATCTTTCGAGATTTGCGAGAGTGCCCCCATGATGAACTTTGCTCGAAGAGAGAACGGAACGAGAACGTTGAGAATTTCGTGTCGGTAGTAAAATTTAAAGAAGAGTCGCCGAGACTTCAGATAATACGATTAAAAAAAAATACAGATAAAAAGGGAAAGAGAGAGAGAGAGAGAGAGAGAAAGATAAGGCAAACTCGTCGAAAGCTTGCCGTTGTTTTATTTGTGTATGCACACATACCAGCCATATCCGTGTATTGTGCGTCCATATGTCACAGATGTGTAATTGTGTATATACGAATATATTATGTGTATATGTGTGGGAACTAAAAGGGCGCCAAGATACTTCTGCCCCTCGTGCGCGTTACAACACTCGCCTCGCCGTAGCGATAAAGGAATTACAAGAGTACGAATACAAGCGCGAACGCCGGCGCGATAAAAGGAATTTGAATTTCCTGAAGCGTGAGAGCGAAGATACTACAACTACGCGGCAATAATACGGGCCAAATCGTAAAACATCTGTTCGTCTGTTCTTTTTTTTTTTTCTAACGTTCTATCGGTTCTCCTTATTTTTCTTTTTTTATTTATTTATTTATTTTTATTTTTTTTTTCTAACAGAAATTAAAATATCCTAATTCTTAACTCGATCCCTGTGAGGTCACATTTCGAACGAAATAAAAATTAACGTTCGAATCGTTTCGATCTTCTTATTCGAGGTGAAAATGAAGAGTCAATTGCGGTTAGAACGAGGCTCTAGCCGGGATCACGTGCGGCGTTAAGGGCTCACGAATTATACTCCTGTCCAAACAATATCGATCCACCGCACGAAATCATTTTACCTTTGTATCGATAACGAGCGAAACGAAGAAAAGGGATGGTCGGCTTGTGTTATTTATCTATCCATAGCTATATGTACATATATCCACACACACACACGCGCGCGCGCGCGCGCACACACACACACATATATATATATATTACTCCATTAAAGTGGGCCTTGTTGTAGGACGTAAAGAGTAGGGAGAGAAGGATCGAACGCCCCGAACCGGTCCTCGATCTCTCTTTTGGGCCAGGTGCCCAGCGTGGAATCAAAAGTAATGTCCCTAACTGAATGGCTTGACCACCGTACTCGTTTCGCTCGACTAAAATCAATCACTCCGCTTAAGCGCAGCGATTCGACGAGCTCCTTCCACTGTTAGATTTACCGCGAGCAACGGCATTATTCGTCCGGCATCTTTGGACGAGCAAACATCTTAGATAAATATCTCTACCTTGTCTAACTCGTTTCTACCTACCTCCTCGAGAATGATCTCCGGCAGGATGACTTTGTTTTTTTCTTTTTTTTTTTCCCCCTCCCTCATTTATACTTTTGCTACCGATTCTCCTCGTATGATCGCAACCCTTCCTTAATTCCAAATTGCGATATATTTCGACGCCGTACAATTCGATTCTTGTTCGATCAACGTTTACGATATACGAACGATCGAATTAAAGCTTTCTATCGGTATTTAAAAAAAATTTCTTACGAGTTTGTACGCGCGTTCAAGCATGTTTGTGGCCCGTAGATTTTCTGAACACTCTAGAGATACTTACATTGTAGAAAGATAAAGAGGGAAGGGTGGGAGTCGATGGATGCCGCCTCGAGGTACGTTTTAACGAGAAACAACAAATATGATCTGTGATTATCTAGTTCACCGATAACTGCGTATGTATACCGTGTATGCTAACAGCTGTTCCGTTTCTTTTTTTTTTTCTTCTTCTTTTTCTTAAAATAACGGAACAAAAGTTGCAACCGTAAAATCGAGAATATATATATATACATATATCTTAAAAAAAGGAGTAAAAGAGAGAAAGATAGAGAAAGATTTCAATCTCTTGGAGTACGTATCTGGGACACGCGTGAATGTTTCAAAGTGTGCGTATATGCGAGAGGAAGGGAAAAAAAATTCACTCCCGAAAGCGATAAAAGAACACGAGACGTTTCGTGATGTTGCGCGTAGAAGAGGGATGATGGGAGAGAAAGGAGGAGGGAGAGGGAGAGAAAGAGAGAGAGAGAGAGAAAGAGAAGAGGAAACATCTCGAGTAGGCCCTCCGGCTAAGACTTCGCGGAATCCGCTTTAAGCGAACGTAATTAAACGAACGAATAATATCTAACGTTAAAGCTCGTCCGACGACGTCGCGATATAAAACCGGTCTACCCAGGTGCCTCGAGATTTCGATCGATAGATCTATTCATCGATCAATCGTCGGCGGTCGTCGCGCGCGCGCGCGCGAGAAGACGAAAAATCAATGAAATCGCTGGTTAAAGTTAACGTTTCGTAAAGTTCATTTGACGTAGTAAATAATTTAACGATTCACGTTCTTCTTATATATGTTTATATATATATATATTTTTTTTTTTTCACTTTTTCGACAATCCATTTTAATCAGTTTGATTTAAATAATCATTCCTGATAGCTCTCGTTATCGACGCGAAATTCATTTCTTCGTACGTATTATCAACGCACGATTACGAATTATGTAAAAAGAAAGGGAGTCGGGTTAATTGATTTATTTTCCTTTATTCTATATCGATTAAAAAGTAATATGGATCGGTAGGTAATAATTGTTAATTCGTTAATAGAGTGCGAATAAAAAAAGAAAAAAAAAAAGAAAAATATTATCCTCGAAGGATTAAAAGCGCGATAAGAGGCTCGCGTGCGTGTCGGATCGAACAAAAGGTAAAATGAGAGGCACAGCTGATGACTACAACGACGACGAAGACGACGATGATGACGAGGACGACGACGACGACGACGACGATGATGATGATGATGATGATGATGATGATGTTGGCACGAGAGCGAGTCCATGGATTTGCAAGATGACGGAGGATCCGATGCAAGAGAGACGGGAATGAGTGTTGCGACGGGTGCACGCACACACGCGTGCAATACACTGGCGTCATTGCCTCGGGGCTCAGGCGCCACTCTCTTCCCCTTCCCTCTCCCTCCCTCCTTTCCTCTCCCTCTCTTACTCTCTAGTATTCCTACACTTCCCGTCGTATGAAAAGAGAAGGAGAGAGAGAATGAGAGAGAGAGAGAGAGAGAGAAAACTTTACTAAGCCAGAGCCGAGCCGTCGACGATACGCGAGTGTACAGTACGAGAGGTGAACGTTGCTCTACTTGTTTATTTACTTCTTTTCTACGAGTACTTTACAATGATATCTCTGTACACACACATATATATATATATTTATATGTATAGAGAGAAGGTCCATTAACTATTATCATTTTAAATATCGTAATTATCGTGAACCATTAGATAAGAAAATTTTCATCGTTTTCGACGTCAAAATTTCTTCTAATCTTTTCTCCGGTTCTTTTTCTCTCCTTTTTTTTCTCCCCTCCCCTTTTCCTCTCATTTTCAGTTTTGCAACGAACTTATCGATAACAGTTATCAAATTACTTTATAAATAAATATATATATATATGTGTGTGTGTGTACACAAATAATATGAAAAAAAATATCGACATCGACCTAGCGTGATGTACACGAAGAACGACGGCGTCGGCGATGGCGACGGCGACGGCGACGCTGACGCTGACGACGGCGACGAGGACGACGACGACGACGAAGACGACGAAGACAACGACAGACGAGATACACACAGAGACACACATAAGGAACGAAGAAGAAACATTATATCGCAACGCAAGAGGCGGACTCGCTCTAGCTTTAAAAACTAAGCAACGAACGACGTTCTTCTTTGGCAGAAAGGTTGTTGGTGTGCTTGTGTGCGAGAGAGCCAAGCGAGCAAGCAAGCAAGCAAGCAAGCAAGCAAGCAAGCAGGCCGGCTGCGTTTACTCGCTTCGAGCCGACCGACGGCGGCGGCAGCATTCGTTTTTCGAACGGCTAAGTCGAAAGGGAAGAGAGGGAGATTCGTCAGTCGGCCGTCGAAGCGCGCCGAGTTCGGACGTGAAATCTGTTCTTCCTGAACGTCTTCGTAACTCATCTCTCTCTTTCTCTCTCTCTCTCTCACTCACTCTCATTCTCTCTCTCTCTCTCTCTCTTTCCCCTCTCTCCCTCTATCTCTCTTCTCGATTTTGTTTTACAAGTCGTTATACTTTTACGTTTTTAATTGGTTTCCTTTTCCCCGCCTCCCTTCCCCCCGGTCGCGACTCCTCGTCGACGTCCAATTATCGACGTTAGTGATAAAACTCGATCGTTATTACAATTTTTTATCACTTCTCTCTCTTTCTCTCTTTCTCTCTCACTCTCTCTCAGAATCCAATCAAATCGAACAAGTTCCACGTGCTTCGGACAATAATAGCCAATCAAGATCATCGTCGTAGTCGTCGTAGTCATCGTCATTTTGTTTCCGTTCCTTCTTTTTTTTTTTTTTGTTTTCTTTTTTCCTTTTTAATCCTCCTCCCGATTCGAGAATACTCCCCTTTTCATTTCTTTCGCCATCGTTATACCTTATCGTTCCTTCCTTCAAATTATTAATTATAATTATTGTGATTCTACGTATCAAAGTGCCAATCATGTTGTCCTGGGACTTTTTAACTGTCGCCATGATAACGAGCATCATCTTGGCTTACACCAATGGAACCTCCATTGATTTCGATTCAACCGATTACGATGCCCTTTCCGAAAATGAAGGAAAATCGTCGGACGATAAAGGTAAGGACTATATTACGATTCCGATATTGATTATAGTTTTATGTATGAAAACTGTTCACGTAACTTTATCGGCATTTAGATTACGAGAGTCGACAATGTTACCACTCTCAAAAGAGCTTTACAATTTCTGGATTGAGTCTATATGGAACAACGAAAAAGAATGGAGGATATATGTATTGTTTTCTTTATCTTTCTCTCTCTCTCGATCGACGTAAAGTACTTAAGATTCATTGCGAAATTATGCGACGTCTTTGTGTATCGGTCTTCCCTCTCTCCAAGAGTTTACGCGTTCGTTGAACGGAGAATATTAAGTTTGTTTTTAGTCAAAAATTTTTAAGAGAAATAAAATATATAAATATAAATATTTCCGGGAGAATTGTGCGTACGTACTATAATATTTATATGGATAATCCCGATTTGATATAGTCTTCAATTCGATTTAAATATTTTTTAATATGCATTATGTATTTTGTATTGTGTGAAAACACTGTTATGGGAAAGTCAACGGCATTACTCATGCCGTGGCAGGCGGTCCCCTTAAAGCTTTCGTTGTATCGTCCAATGAGATTTGTTTATTCTGGTATCTTTGGACGCACGTGCGACCCTAAGCGCGTGTTCTGCATCACGGTATATACATTCACGTGAAAGATGAAAAGTTTCTTCCAACTAATTACGATTTCTAATAACTTGATGACCGAGATGACGGGACGCAGATTTTGGATTGCATTTGAAATGACAAAATCCGTTATTGTGAAGTGAAAATAATTATTTACAAGCGTCATCAATATCCTTGCGAATGATCGAAATCAAGAATTATAATAATCGATATTAGAGATGTATTGAATTGGACGTTTTTCTTCATAGAATCTTTATATATGTATATATATTTTTTTTTGTAAATTAAAATCTCGGATCTCGTCGATGGAAATAATGTTTTCTTTCTGAAACATCCTACATATAAATATATATATATATATATATATATATATATATATATATAAATATATATACAATACTCTGAAAAAAATGGGAAAACAAGCTCGATCGAGAAAGGAGGCGAGACTAAAGATGGGCGCGCCCTACCTCTCTTCTCCTCGTCGCCTTTATGGCTCGAATTTACAAGGAGAACTTTGGCTCTTTACCGATATTCGATTGCCAAGATATAAATAGGCGCTCCTCGATGGTTAATGTAAAAAAAAAAAAAAAAAAGGGTGGAAAACTTTTGCGGATGAAGTTTCGCCTTAATACGACCGAATCGAAACGTCTACGACGAGATCGACCATAAAATTTCACCAAATTATTTGATTTCGTCGTAATACTTGCCAAGAGTATTCCCCCACTATTTCAACATTAAATTCGAAGAATTTAATCTCGGGAACGTTGACAAAATTGCGGTTTCTCATAGGGATTATTAAAAAACCGAAGGAGTTGTGATATTTTAACGCGTCCTACGATTTATAATTAAATATATATGTATCAAATATTTATATAGAAAGAGAGGGGAAGGGGGTATAACACGAGTTTGAAAGGCTATTGGTAAATTTGCCAAATAGTACTTTATACGTAACCAAGGAAGGCGAACACACTTTACATATTCTCGTCGAAGCGAGCAATAATAATTATTGAAACGGCTGGTCTACTCGGCGCCGAGAATCAAACAATCCAGGTTATTTTTTGCTATCCGACACTATGCTCTTACTTTTTCAAAGAACAACGTACTGATGTGCCTGTGCGTATGTGTGAGGAGGAGGGAGAGAGAAAATGAGGGGAAAAAAAAATTATACGCTTGGAGTAATTAATTCTTTCCCATGGTTAATTAAAGCGCACATTGTTTCGAGTGATTTGAATTTTTTTTTTTTTTTTTTTTGTTTATATCACGATCGAGCATCGAAAAAATTTTTTTTCTCGAATTAAGAGATAGAGAAAAAGAGAGAGAGAGAGAGAGAGAGAGAGATAGAGAGAGAATCTGATAATAAAATCGTTTTACTCGAACGTTTAACAAAACATTCGTGGGATGAACGAACGAACGAACGAACGAACGAACGAACGATCGATCGATGGATGGATTTACGTTTCCACCAAAGTGGCGCCCGCGCGATACTCCGTATAAATACGTTTGGAGATAGAAAGAGGACAGATAGGAAGAGGGCGAAAGAAGAAGAAGAAGAAGAAGAGAGAGCGTAAAGGATACACAGCTGCTCCAAAAAAGTACTCGCACGCCGTTCGTTCGTTCGTTCGTTCGTTCGTTCTTACGTTTTAATCGCGCGAGGCTTCGTCGCGTTGAAAATAATCATACTACCATCGAAAAATAATACGTATCTTGATCGTTAAAAAGAAAGAAAAATTGTAATTCGTTAACGTTACGACTAACGTACCGCTTCGAGATATCGCGGAGTGAGAAGGAAATTGGAAGAAAAACGATCAAAGGGGGGAAAAAAGGATGGACGGATGGATGGATGGATGGATGGATGGTCGAAGGAGAAGAAGAGAAAGGAGGGAAACGGAAGTAATGGTAAATATTTAAATTTCACGAGTTCTCACGGGAGTAAGTTTTAGGAAGAGAGAGAGAGAGAGAGAAGCGTTGTAAACTATGCATGTCGGGCGCCAGCTAGGCGCGTGAATACCAGAGTACATAATATAATATACGTATACACGTTTGTATTACGTTTGACGCGTGCACACAAGCGCGCACGCCGACTCGTATTTGTGTATTTGTGTGTATGTGTATGTGTGTGTGTGTGTACGTGTAGGTGCGTGCGTTATATTACATACGCATATTCGAAACACGAAAACATTTATGTGCATTGTACTTGAGAACACGTATGTGTCCCCTCTGCGTATACGCTTATGCATGTGCACGTAGCCAAACGAGTCTCTTTACGTTCGACGACGAACATCGTACGCGTAAATGCAACGTAATGCAATTCTTGTGTACGCGTGTGTATGTGCGCGTGCACATCACCAGAACGATTTCACTCGAGCAACAGTTTCTCGGACCCCAAGACAAGCTAACTCGTTCTCGGATCCTGACTTTTTATTAGAAAATGTATCTCTCTCTCTCTCTCCCTCTCCCTCTCCCTCTCCCTCTCTCTCTCTCTCTCTCTCTCTCTCTCTCTCTTATCGCTGCTTATCCAAACGACTCGGTTCTACGCTCGCGATCGACGCCTTTCCGGGAATTACGAGTGGGTGCGATCGGTTCTCCCATGGTGTGTACGGCTTGTGTGTGCTTCCAGGGAATGTACAAATTCAAATTAACCAGTCGACGATGTCGATATCGACGAATGCATAGAGGACGGATCGATATTATCGGGCATTAAATTTAAATTTAACTCGTATAATTTCTATCGTGCGTAACTTGGAAAATTACGAAAAAAAAAAAGAAAGAAAAAAAGAAAATGGAAAAATTACGATAGAATAATTTTCATATATATATATTTTCGACTTATATAGTAAATGCGTCTGGGTAATTATTATATTGTTTTACATAAAAATGATATAAACGTCGTTGGATCAACGTTTTCAGGTGTGTACCGAGAGTTTCGAATAATGCGAGTTCATTCAAGTTAACGTGCTCATCCACGCGTGTATACTTTTAAGAGTCGCGCGACACATGGCGCACGCAACGGCGGCGTCTCACGCATACACACACACACACACACACACACACATTATACACAAAGACGAAAGGATATTCCGCTGTTAAAAGAGCAGCTGGAACTTTCGTAGAGCCCACTAACGCATATACAAGCGCATGCGTGTACTCTGCCGACTGTGCCGGCTGCTCTGCTCTGCTCTGTTCTGCTTTGCTCTGCTCTGCTCTGCTCTGCTCCGCTCTGCTCCGTTCCGTTCGCGACAAGGAGAATAGTCTAGACTCGTACGCACACGCGTACACACGTACGTGGCGACGGCGCTAGTGGGATACACACTAACACAACCATAACACCGGTGGCGCCTGTCGGCCACACGAGTGTTCACGGGTGCGTGACGAGTTGCGGCTCTTTGTCCGTGTGTCCGCGTTACAGTAGCGTGCATAAGTTACAGCCCATAAGACTATTATCTTTCTTTTATTTTTTATTTCTTTTCTACTTTTTCTTTCTTCTTCTTCCTCTTCTTCTTCCATTTTTATTTTTTATTTATTTATTTTTTTATTATTATTATTAATTATCCCCCATCCATCTTGCCTTCGTTTTTGCCTTTTAATAGAACCATTTTAATCCTTTATGCTCTGCCAATAATTAATTGGTCATTTTATAATTACTCGGAATGGTACGCGATGGCAAACAAGAACGAATTACGTTTATTCGCAATTATCCTAAGGTCTCTGGATAATATTTTATTCTAATTAATTTACGTTATATACGTGTATACGCCCGTCATCGTCGTACCAAACAAGCAGAGAAAGCGAGAAAGAGAAAGAGAAAGAGAATGAGAATGAGATCAACGGTCACGCGTGTATATACATAGGTGTCTGTTAGACAAAGGACACCTAAATAGATGATATATTTGTACGCAAAATAATGTCGGCAGAAGGACGTCCTTGTTATTTTCTCTTCGTCTCTTCTCTTAAACGGACGCGTCGCAATTAAGGAACAACGAGCCGTACATGCGCTCGTATCGCGTTTAATGATACTTCACTTTGATTCGGATTAGAGATTGCGATGCTCGTTAGCGGCTTCATCGTAATAAAAAGACTTCTAATGTACGGTTAAATATTAATTGAAATGAAAAATATTCATCGTTTTTTCTTTTACTGCAAAAATGATTCCAACGAATACCAAGCATAATTGGCTCATTCTATTCGTACGATAAGGTCGTTGATATTATTTTTATATATACATACATATATATATATATATATATATATATATATATAAAATATCGTAGATATAAAGCTCGATTTATACGATCGCACGGATACGTTTGGATACGTACCGTATGTATATCTCTATGACGTTCGAGACTGGCTTCGATTAGAATTCTTAATTATAGAAGAGTTACGGAGTCACGGAGTCTGTGGTTAAAGGACTTTGTTCGTTGTGTGCGTTTTCATTAAAAAAAAAAAAAGAAAGAAATACGCAAGATCTTTCCATATAATGATATAATGATCTACCTGTCTCTATAATCATAGATTTTCCATAATAAGCGTGAAAAAGTTCCTTTAATAAGTGCACGAAATGGCATTCTATCTAATGACCTCGTCTCGACTTATAAAGTCATCAATATATACATATACATACATATATATATATATATATATATATATATATATATATATATATATATTTTTATTTATATATATGATTAAGGAAGGCGATCGATATTTCTGTATGGATACATTTAATATTTATAAGATTATCGATCAGAATCCTTATTAATTTATTCACATTGGGAAATAATATTTATTTCTAACTCTGCATAATTTTCTTCAAACTATACACGGTGCATTAGTTAGTAGGCGACTATCAAATACACCGTATATATTCTAGGGGCAATTGATATACGGAAGTAACACAACCAACGTAGGATTGTCGCACATAGCATAGCGTCGTTGCACTTTCACACGCACACAAAAAAGGATTATCGCGTGTGTGCTCGCGCGCGCTCGTGCTCGAAAGAAAGAGAGAGAGAGAGGGCTATAACAACGCGAATGGTGGCTCTAGGTAAAAGTTCACCAGCTTTTCATCGTTCCGTTCCGTAATTCTGTTCCGTCCTTTCGAGAGTTACCCGTTATAAGGTGCCGCTGTTGAACCCGATCATTAACCCTTTGACCTCAAGTACTTTCCTAGAAATTATGTCATTTCGTTCCTGCCTTCCAGTAAATAGAATCGATAATTCCGATTGATTTCCCCTATTTTTTGTTTCTTTATTTATTTTTTTTTTTACCAATGACGCACCATCGTTTTAACGCGATTTTGCATTCCACGTGAATGGGAAATATTATTCGAAAATATTTAATACGATTGCATTCTAAGGCAAATTGATTTTATCGCGAGGGAAAGCTTTATTAAAGCTTTTCATTGTCATATCATTTCTGGATAGAGACGCTATTTCAAGCGTCGATACAGTGAGTTTTCTTTTTCTTATCATCATTATTATTATTATTATTTCTTTCTTTTGTTTTATTTTATTTATTTTTTTTCCCATACGTACAAACGGTTTATAATCCAGCGAGGAATGATTGCGAAGGAAAACAATGGCTCGTTTCGTCGATCGAAGTTAATAATAATCAATGGAGCTTTCCCTTCCATTCGCAATATCATTTCCATTTAGAATTGTGCAAAAGTCCGAGCACGCTCGACGTGCCGAGCCCAAAGGCGCGCTTTTAACGACGCGATTACGCGCCACGGAAGATGTCGACTACTAAGCGAAGTTTCTTCATACCTTTACGATTGCGATCACGTAGATGTCAATCGTTTCCTTCGTTTCACGATGTCTGTTCCTCCACTACTACCATTTAACTATCCGAGAGAGCTTTGCCTTGTCGTTTCTTTAAACGTTCGTAAATCATTCTGAATTACTACGATCTTAACTACTTTTTCTATTTTATTTTTAATCCTTTTCTCTCTCTCTCTCTCTCTCTCTCTCTCTCTCTCTCCCTTTCAACCTCTCTCTTTCTCTCTTTTTAAAGGAAAAAACGTTGCACTCCTACTTCGGAGTAAGTGTAAAGAACTTGCATTTTTCTAACATAATAGAGATTCGAAAGACATTATGTAAGTGGGTGACTAATGCGAAATAGTTACATGGTATTTACAAAGCTAATGATTGGCTAATAGTAAAAGATAAGACCCGCAAACATTTACATTCATGTATAGGAACATATAATTATAATATGAAATTTATTTTATATTATCAATCAATCAACGTGTCTTTCGAAAAGAAAAAAGAAAATAAAAAAATAAAGAAGAATTCTGGAGTTTAAAAGATAAGAATAATAATTTATATCGCGTGTATATATATATATATGTGTGTATCCCTCGTGAATCTTAAACAGGCAACAACACTATGGACTATTAATACTCTCGATTTACAATTGCAATGGCAAATGAAAATCTAGCTTTATCGTTATTTTTTTTTCCTTAATTGCGGAACAGTTCCTAGTCAACAATCATCATCGAGATAGCCGATACGATTTAACGTCTAATCGTTAATAATACCGAGCGTTTTGACCTTTAACCATTACGATCGAAAAAGGTATTTGCGAAGAAAAATCAATATAAACGGAATAGAAATCGCATCGTATTATAATAATATGCATACGTTAAGCATCTCGATAAGAAAGTTTAGACATCGTTATCGTTAATTTATCCGCTATACAGGCATTAATCGTTTAAAATACGAGCTAATTTTGCATAAGTCGCCGTATAATTTTGACCTACCTACCGGTATCTTCTCTTTTTTCTTTCTTTCTTTCTTTCTGTTTTTTATTTTTGTTTTTCTTTAATCACTTCCATTAATATTCAGCTAACCATAACGGTCGAGCGACGATGCGTCGAAGATCGTTTTTCTAGGAGTAAGAAAGATGGAGAGAGAGAGAGAGAGAGAGAGAGAGAGATAGAATAAAAAGAATAAAAAAAAAAATAAATAAAGGAGGAGGAGGAAACGTCGAATGGTTTTCCCGTGGCCACTTTTCAAAGGCCACCGACATATTTTCACGAGAGCGAGACAAATATAACCCCACGCGGCACTCTCCTTAAAACGCATTGCCCGTCGTATCGAACTCGTTGTAATTCCGTGCATCGAGCAGCTTGCTCCAACAATACGGTGGCCGCCGAATGGACACGTAGATAGACTGGCGTGCATATCTCGTCGCGTCGTCGTTGTGGTATGACCGTTAACGCTTCTCATCTCCGCTCTCTAACGTCTACTACTCCTATCTAACGTTTATTTATACGTTCGAGAAGAAAAGTCGTCCGATCGATCGACGATCGATCTTAATTTATTGCAAAAGAAAAAAGAATGAAACGGAAGGAAAGAAAAGAGGAAAGAAATCTTATTTCGTATCCTCGTCGAGGTAACATACTTACTTCATACGATCGAAAAGCGAATAACGCATTTTTATGAATATTATCTCGACGATGTTATTTATAATGTGTTAACATTCGTTATCAAAATGATGAGAACTTTATTATACAATACTCTCCTCCAATGGATAAACGATAAAATGAGATCTCTTTATCGAGGCGTCGAACGATCGATCGATCGATCGATCGATCGAACGAGCACCATCGTGCGATTAATTAGTCCCTTTCGAGTGAACACGTGTTAACGAAATTAATATGCCACGCTCGTGACTCGCTCAACGACAGAGCGAGCGAGCAGGGGTTAGGGGGGGGGCGCTAACGCAAACTCGACGCGACGATATGTCGCGTGTATGTACAAGCTTCTTAGATCGTCGTTTCGTCGATCTAAAGTTAACTGCCCGAGTGAGAATTTCATTTTCCTGGCTCGGTGACAGCTTCTCCTTCCTTCTCTCTCTCTCTCTCTCTCTCTCTCTCTCTCTCTCTCTCTCTCGTCATCACGATCATTTTCTTTCCTTTTTATTCCAACGAACGTAAGTACTCAACGCCGCATCTCAAACGCTGTTCAACGGCCTAGCCAGAATTAACATTTCAAGGTCGTTTAACGAGATCCGAGAAAACTCGAGGGTGGTTTCAACGCGACGACTTTTTTTTTTTTTCTTTTTCCCTCGTTTTTTTTTTTTTTCCCCGAAGAAGAAGCCGATCGATTTGCATTAACTCGAAGTAGTAGGACAACTACGAAACGACGGGCGAAGTTGAAATGCGTGAAATGTAATTTTAGACGTTTCTCAACGTGGAATTTGTGTCGCGAAATCTCGAAACCCTTTCCATCTTTCCTCTCTCTCCCATCTTTTCTCTCGTCGTCGGGCTCGTACCGTCGCGACGTGCGTTACCTATTATATTCGGTGAAAATATAATAAATATGACGTAAAGATTCGCATGGGAATTTTCCTTCGAGAAAAGATCCAACAGGAAGAGAGAGAGAGAGAGAGAGAGAGAGAGAGAGAGAAAAGGGTTTTCTTTTTCTTTCTTCGATCTATAATTTCTCTTGGACTCTCGCCCCCCTTTTTCTAAAAGATAAATTCCCTGACCGATATACGTACATACGTCAGATTCTTCTTTCTCGCGAGAGTTTTGCGGAAATTTCCATCGCCAATATCGAGCTGAAATGTTGGATCGATAATAACGAGTAATTCAGCATTTTATTATCGCCAAAGACGAATCGATTTTATAAGAATATTTCAATGATTTCATCCTTTTTTATCCCTTGATCATAGTCGTCGTCATTCTAATACTTGGTATAAATATCTCTCTCTCTCTCTTTCCTTCTTTTTTTTTTTTTTTAATCCAACCAACGTTAAGTACTCGCTTCTCCGTCTTCTTCTCAATTCATATCGTTCGCACGGAATACTTTATCGTAGGAGCAAGCACACATATGGAATTAACGACGTCAATGGCGCCAAGGGGGTGGACGGTCTAAGACTTCTTTCATCGATAATGCATGACACGTACCTCGTATATGATCCTCTCGGACCATGCAAAATATCGCAATACAATTCCCGGCGAGCATTACCCGTCATTATTTTCGGTTGGCGCTTAAAGGAACGGGACAAAAATTGCGGATGATCATTTCGCATGAAATATCTTTCATCGAGAAAAGATTGTTTGTATGAAAAAAATTAAATATTCCCCCCTTTTTTCTTTTTTTCTTGTTTTTAGATGATTTCGTATGCACCAACTTCGATGTCAACGTGGACGAGAGACGTAAAGAGAGAGAGAAAGAGAGACGCGTAATAAAATGTGTCCGCTTAAGAACATGCTTTTTTATTTTTTTTACTATCCCATTCTCTCTCTCTCTCTCTCTCTCTCTCTCTCTCTCTTACACACAGTCCTTCCGTCTTTCTTTCCTCTCCGATTTTTATTTATCATCGATCGTAGATCATCGATAGGCCCCTGTGATTTTCGTCGAGAGATCGTTACTTCAAGGAGAAGGCGTGTTTTAACCGTACTATATTCCGGACTGGCACTTAACTCGCGCGTTATGTTAATGGCAATGCTTCGTATGCGACATGTTGCAGCGCACAGGCACGCATGCACGCACGCGAGCGCTGCGGTATGCATGTATGCATACGCGCGAGCCAAGATGCGTCGAATTCAAATGAACTGGCTCCCGCGAACGTGGTTTCTTCTATCTATTCCTCCTCCTCCTTCTCCTCCTCCTCCTCCTCCTCCTCCTTCTCCTCCTCCTCATCCTCCTCCGCTTCGTTCGCGTTTCATCTCTTTTACGCTTTCGCGAATCATCTCGCCATTATCCGTTTATCGTCATCGAGAAGATTCTTTTCGATTTTGCTTTTGCCGATGCGTCGTCATTCTCTCTACTCTTTATTATTATTATTATTATTATTTTTTTGTTTAATCCTCCTCTCAAAGAAGAATAAAAATTCGTAGAAGTTAGAGAGCGATTTTTAATTGAAACGATCGTAGACGGTCCGTTAAAGGTGTGTTCTCCTTTTATTAGTTTTGATCTCATTCGAAATATCACGACGATCTATGTTGCCAAAGTTGTCGTTAATAATCAAGCAATTAATATAAATCCTACTTTTCCAATTAATTCGACGCTCCATTTAAAATTGTCCTATATATTTAATATAGAATATAAATAGTTGCAAAATAATTCGTATAATTCTTAGGACGGTGGAAAAGGATATTTCTCACGATCGTCAATTAAGTTCTCTGCGTTATAAGACGAGATGCATTGACTGCAGTCGATGAGAAAATGTTTCGCGATTAGAAAGAGAGAGAGAGAGAGAGAGAGAGAGAGAGAGAGAGAGAGAGAGAGAGAGAGAGAGAGCAATGCAAATGTGTCTGCTTAACGTTACCGCAACAATCGGACAAAGATCTCACACTTACTGTGGGATCGTGACACCAATCGGGATCACGTTTTAACAGTGTAGTTTCCAATAATGGCCACGATCACTACTCGATCGATTGACCGGACTTTCAAGCTTCCTCGTTAGGTATTACTCATTTTTCTTGTTGGTACTACAGAGTCTCCCATTCAGATAAGCGAAGTTTTCTTTCTCTTTCTCTCTCTCTCTCTCTCTCTCTCTCTCTCTCTCTCTCTCTCTCTCTCTCTCTCTCTCTCTCTCTATCACTTTTTCTCTCATTCATTCTATACACCGCAATGGGTTCTTTCCTGTCAAAGGGAAAGGAACGCTTAAGGGAATCACCTTCACCTTCTTTCGTAGCACGATTCGCGCTTTGTCTATTAATATCGATGCTACGAAATGTCAGACAACGAAATGAACGGTTACGATTATCAACAAAGAATATTTTTATCATTTCTTTTCTTTCGACTTCTTCTTCCGTTGTCCGAAATCGAAATCATCGAGTACACGTTTATCAGCGCGTAACACACACACAAACAAAAAAAAAGGAAAAAAGAATTCGATAATCTCGCAACACTTAATTTTCAAATTACGCCACGATTTCCTAGTACGCATTAACTCGTTTTTATATATGCATTTCACCACTAACATCGTGATAATTATGGAGAACGAATATATGCTACTGTATATAATCTATGAAAAATTTATAAGACGGCTTTCCTTTCATGTCTCATACGGAAAGCCACATCAATTACGTCGCAACGAAAACGTTAAACAGTGCATTCCCTTTCTCTTTCTCTCTCTCTCTCTCTCTCTCTTTTCCTTCCTTCTTTTTTTTTCCTAGCTCCTCAGTAAAATTTACTTATGCTAATGATCTCTATTTCTAATGGAGCCGTCCCAAGAATTGCGAAAAGTGAAAGCAAAAGAATATTTATTTCTCGAAGCACTCGTAGAAGAACTAATTTATGAACGTTTCTTCGGAATAAATTCTTAAAAGTCGCTATGTGTGGTCGAAAAATTGATTTATGTTCGTACGACGATCGATCGATCGATGCATATACGAACACACACGCACGATTATACAAATATCCCTATATGCATACCTACGTATCCATTACTCAGAGATATCAGGATGAAATGACTTAATCATTGACAGCTTAGCGATTAAGTATTACTAAGGTTTCGTTCACTGAGCAGTAATTAGCGATGCTTAATGTAACTTTTCCACATCCTCTATAAGTTAGTCATCGTGAGTTTTCTATTAATAAACTACGCCACGCTCCATTCGTAGAATCGATTATATTTTCACAAAACAGTTTCTATAAATAAGTTCAATTCTAGCTCGATTTGCGACAGATCGATCTCTCTCTCTCTCTCTCTCTCTCTCTCTCTCTCTCTCTCTCTCTCTCAAGAGAGTTAAGTCCATTAAAAAAGAAATCCTTAGATCGTTTTATTCGATCGTATAAGATTTTATCGTATAAACGTTTTAAACGGATCGTTTGGAAATTTTATTAGCAATTATATTTTTTTTTTCCTTTTTTTTTTTCTTTCAATGAAAATTCCAAACACAAAAGTGTGTACGCGAGAATGGAAGTAAAATTTCTGTGACTTGCTCGATCGCACGGATATATCGATTATAACGAAGGCCGGGTATAGTTTACGGTATCTTTTTCACGGTTCTGGATTAAATATACAAACTTTCCAATCGTAATCCACGCTATCCGGAATCGAACCTGAGCAAACGTATCGATCGATTGATCGATCGACGACATTCTTCTTCGTCGTTGATTGAATGTAAATCATCGAGCATTGGAATTTAGCGCGTTCGCCGAGACATATTTTTAGAGCGAGAAGTCCTGAGATATTCGATTCACCGAGGCGCATAAAAGTAGGCTACGTTAGGGATCGCGTTACTATTATGCAGGTCGTATCGTTATCTCGAAGCGGGCATTGTTTTATTATGTAACGTTGTAAACATCCAGCGTGAAAAACAATCGGCGACCTTTTCATAGAGAGCATAATAATTGATCTTTGCTTTGAACACATCGTATTATCTTTTTAAACTTGGCTCATTCTTATGACCCAACTAGTGATCCTTTAACACGTTTATATTAACCATCTGTATAACAATATTTTATAACGACGATGGTACGATCCAAATTATGAAATTATTAAAATCTCTTGAAACAAAGCGTACAGTTTTAATACGATAGAATTCGCCAATCGCTATATCGTAAAGGTTATTGTCGTCGGCGATTAATTAGAATGAATTAATGATAAAGAGGATTCATGAATTGGTGAGGAGAAATATTCGAGGAATAAGGAAAACGTAGGAAAATGGAAGGAGCAAAGGGAGGGAGGAGGGATACTCCGTTGAGTGCTATAATTATTTCTTTCCGCAAATACGGCGCGTATGTGGACGCATCGATAGAAGAAAACGCAAGGATAAATAATGAGAGGCCTCGTCGATAAATATTTTTATCGGCGGTGCCGTGATTATTCGTTACGCGCGATCATTGCCAGGTTCGATCGTGCTTCTGTATAAACGTAGGCACGCGTGATTCTGTATTACAAAGAGGAAAAAGAAAAAGAGAGGGAAACATATTTGTCCTCTCTTCGGGAGATCATATATCTATATATGTTGTATGTATGTATGTATGTATGTATAGTATGTACGGATATACACATACGAGTGTGTTTTATTCTAAGCTCGTACGGCTAATCTTACGCGGTTGGGTGCACACAAATTACAATTTGCCTCTTGGTGTCGTAACGCATTCACCGTTTGTCGCAAATCGTTCTTCTGAGATCAAAGAAGAGAAAGACATAGAATATATCTGATTAAAACGTTATTTCTCATGGGCACAAGTATGTAGTACAAAAGAGAAAGAGAGAGAGAGAGAGATGTATTGTAAATAAAAGAGATGAAATACATGGAAAAATGTGACGAGATAAATTTAAGCGGAGTAAGAAAAAAGCGAGTGTATAAATAACGCGGGTTTGAGTAAAAATAAATATATGAATGGATCCAAAGTTTTCGCCTGACGCCTGATCTTGTAAAAATTAAAATATGCGCGTTGTCTGTCTCATTTTTTTTTCTCCGCACATTTGAAGAAACACTCGCATCGAAGATAAAGTAAATGAGATGCGATCGTTTCTTCGGAGAAAGAGAGAGAGAGAGAGAGAGAGAGAGAGAGAGAGAGAGAGAGAGAGAGAGAGAGAGAGAGTCGCAAACGCACATGCTCGGAAAGTACGATCGATCCTTTGTATTTAATTAAAATTCCATACTTCACGGTGCATTTCTCAAAGTACCACGGCAACAGCCGTCGGCATCGGTGCCAATGTAAAAGCACAGAAAGAGAAAGAGAGAGAGAGAGAGAGAGAGAGAGAGAGAAAGAGAGTATCCTTGTCTCCTCTCGTGATCTCACAGTTACGTCATTGGAGCCCAGGGCGAGTTACGTTCTTTTTCGGCATCTCCAACTCCGTTCGAACGAACGAACGAACGAGCGAGCGAGCGGTTCGTTTACCTGACATCACGTCAGGTAGCAAAACTTCGTTGAAGAACTCTTCGGCTTCATTTTCTTTTCTTTTCATTTTACTTTCTTCTTCTTCTTCTTCTTCTTCTTTTTATTTTTTTTTTTTTTTTTTATATATATATATAAAAGAACGACGAATCGTCGTACGATTTGGATCTCTTGATCGATCGATCCTTGGTAGCAATGTCAATCCCCATCAATATCCATCTGGCATGGTATTATAATAAGAATATGACGTGTCTAATTAATTTCGAATGACCGATGGTCATTTGCATATAAAAAAAGAAAGAAAAGAAAATAAAAGAAAGAAAAAGAAAACGCACGATATTCTTATCGAACTTTCGTAATTAATTCAACGAATTTTAAATGAAGTACGATGGTTTAAGGACACGTTACAAGGATGCGCGCAACGAGGAACGAAAAAGTTTAGTCACGTTACTCTCCGATCTACCAGCATGCTCGAGTTCATTAGCGAAGTACGGACGAACCCCATTAACCGAAATTATTTTCTCATGTCGAAGAAGGATCGGGTGGATGAGTCGGCGATATTTTTCGATCGAATTTCGTCGATCATTTCGAGACGAACGAATACTCCCGTCATAAAAGGGACCGTCTATGGTCCGGCAAGGAAGGAGAAGGAGTAGAAGAGGAAGAAGAAAAAAAAATAAACGAAGTCACACGTGTAATTTGCAGCAATTTGGCAATTGCATATAATTGATGAGAATACCTTTTACTTGCCGATGGCGTAGTATACTCGTTCATGCTTGCCGAGTTAAGTAGGGCTAATCATGGGGTTCTGAGAGCTCGGAAACATCAGGAACCTGTCTTCTAGCATCGAAATCTTCGGGACCTCGTGTATTTAGAGAACCGGCTATACATATATACCCATATTCGGTCGGTGGGTCCCTGTAATATATACCTGAGCTTACTGAAGGTAAGACAGAGAAAAGGATAGAGAAAGAGAGAGAGAGAGAGAGAGAGAGAGAGAGGAAGAAAGATAGCAAAAGGGCCCAAAAAGGACCCACCTACTTCCCAGAAAGAATGGCCCAAGAGATACCTATTGTTCTTGCTAATTGCCACCCCGCATAGTCGACCCGCCCTCCTTTACCCTCCTCCCCCTCCTTCTCCTCTCCCTCTCTCTCTCTCTCTCCTCCTTCGTCTACCCTACAGTCTTTAATAGCCGGGTGCCCGTAGTTGATAGTTACAGGTCCCAACGCAAATACAGCTTTCGAATTGTGCGCCCCTTTGTGAAAGGAAAATTAGCCGAAACGCAGAAGTACCGATCTTTCGTCGAGATATTTTCATGCTCCTCAGTTATACCCGTACCTATGTTTAACTCTCTCTGCCAATTTCTTACTCCTAAAAGAATTTGTTTTCTGTAAAAAGGACAGACGAGATTTTTCCCAATTTTCACGGAGGAATTCGAAGGTCTTGGGACGTCTCTTTCAAGCCGTCATATAAATCTTTAATTCGTGAAATGACTATTGCGATGGTAATAAATATGTAAAACTTTTTAAACGGACGACGATGAACGAGGATCCGAAGGGATTTTTGCAAAAAGCGAGTTTTTCCCAACGTTATAATTTTTCGAATAATGAAAACGATTTGACGGGCGAATAGCTAGGAATAAATCGGAGTTCTCTCGATAGTCTATGTCTCGTATATTTAAAGTCAGATTTATAGTCGAATTACTCAACGTACGTATAGGAGTGGCACCGTAAAAGCTGTTTCCTTTTGTATGGCGTACCTCTATGGGACTGGACAATATCGATAAATTTTCATTGGTTTTTCTCGCGTCGACACTCTCTCGGCACCATACGATGAACGGTCGGTCGGTGGAAAGTAAGAAAAAAAAAAAAATTAATCGTTGGTGGTAGAGGCAACTAACTAACTGGCTTGAAAAATTCGCAGAAAGAAAAAAAGCTAAGGCCAACGTCGTATTTAACGGCGAACAACAACGCGTTGCCGCTTCAACGCGGAATATAAATGTCCTTGCAGATTTGCCGCTAGATAAATCATTTTTTCCGTCGAGCGTTCACAACGCTTGCTAGCTGGCGGAGAACTCGTGCTTTCGAAGAACTTTCCTAAAAATACGTACGCGCTTGTAGTTGGAAACTCGCGTCTTTGGCATCGCGAGAAACATTTTACAATATCGTCGCCTTGCGTTTCGCAATTTTAAGAGCCAAGGGATAGCTCCCCGTTGTCTTTGCCAACGCCTTCGATCATTTCACTTTCTTCTATCGAGTTTCGAGATTATGTCAGACACTTAAATACATTCCTTTCGTTATTTCTAATCGAAACTGCGCCCAAACGAAGAGGAAGAGGAAGGAAGGAAGGAAGGAAGGAAGGAAGGAAGAAGAAAAAGAAAGGAACGCGGAGGAAATATCCACGTGACTTCTCCGAGATAAATCGCGTGAGAAAGGAAGATGGATTCGGCCCCGAGTGGATTGATTTCTCTCGTGTCAGCGCAAATAAAAAGACCTAATCGGCCCTTTTCTTCGACTCCATCTCTCTTTCCCTGCCGTCGATGGTGGAATCCAGTCGAGCGCACAAAATTTCAACGGGCGTCCAAACAGGAAGAACAAAAGCTTTATTGGAGCCGAACCACCGAGCGAAGACCGGCTTTCGGCCATCCGAAAGAATAAAAAAAAAAAAAATAAAAAAATAAAGAAAGAAAGAAAGAACCGAAAGAAGCAACCGAGGCATTATACGTACGTGGGCGCACTTGTCGTCCAGGACCACCTCCTGGTAACTTTGCATTCGCGTTATATTTATCCGAGGAGGATCGAAAAGTTTTTCGACCACTTTACGCTCGTCGATATATCTTTTGACTTGACGTTAAACGTCGCGAAAGAAAAATTCATTTGGTACGATTCTTTTTTTTTTTTTTTTTTTTTTTCTTTAACCAATACCATGATCGAATCAAAGCCAAACGTTAGGCCGTTAAATTTCAAAGGATAAATATCGCTAAAAACGAGCTTAAAGACCGTCGTGCACGTGAAATAACTATAAAGTTAACTCTCACCGTATTTACTATTTTATCTACTACATTTACCTTAAGAAAATGGATATGTCGATTGCAATCCATGAAATTAATTTCACAATCCACCGCTAACGAGTCTTGCTCACGCAATACGAAAAACGTTGTTCGAAGTGGTTTCACGGTCGTGAAGTAAGTTATATTTATAAATTCGTTTGTTTCATCGTTCTTCAATTAAAAGGATTATTCTTCGACTCGTCCGAACGTCATACACGAAAATAATGTTATGCGTGTATTATCACGGAGTATCGTTTACCAAAACGGGAGACATTTTATCGTTCGTAAGACCTTGCGGTTGGCTTCTACCGTTCGAGCCTCTTAATATCTCTATTCTCTTTCTTTTTCATTCCTCTTCTTTCTTTCTTTTCCTATGCCTTTTCCTTTTTCTTTTTCTTTAAGAAGCTTCGAAATATCCGTAGGCACGATAAAACTTTGGCAGGCCTCCTGCGGAGCTTACAAAAGGCAGGAACAGCTACGAGACAGGGCTCTCAGATTTTTAAGAGGACTCATCCGTTCCTTTCTAAACGAAGGAACGCTCAAATTCGTGGGCTACTACCCGGTTCTCCTTTTACCACCGATCATTATTTTTCGTGACTACTTTGGATCGACTTGTGTCTGCCGTTCATTTTATTATTAACGATTTCTGTCGCGTACGACGCACGAGAAGAACGAAATTATAATCGCTGTATTTCGTGTTTAACCCCTTCGAGTACATTAAACGGAGTCGATCGTTTCTTCTCTCTCTTTCTTTCCTTCATCATTTTATTATTCCCTTTCTCTCGCACCGTCTCGTTGAAGTGGATTATTAATTCCACGTTGCCGTCGTCTCTTCTTATTCTCGCAATCATTATTCTCGAGACTGCTCGCTACGATCTTGCCGATGTGATAGATGGTACCTCCTCATGAACGTGTACCTTCTCATTTTCTACGATCTCAATATTATAATTATTCCGTATAGTTGGTCGAAATACGGACAGACAATTCTTAACTATACGGAATAAATCGCATAATTTATTTCGATTCTCTTAACGTTATTCGATCATTTAATAACAACGATCTATTTATTTAACCGCGTAAAGATACATTAGTCCAAGGAAACGTTGACTTAGGGATTAACACATTTTTAAAGTCTTCCAATCTCTCTTTTTACCCCCTTTAGTATCATGTAATAACCATCGATCCTCTCTTCGAGTAACTTTTTATCGATCGGACAATCGACAGAGCTAACTTTTTTTTTTTTATTCTCGACGGCGAGCTTAGCAATTCCAACGACTTTCCGGAACCTCGACACTCCTTTCTTTACCCTGACATATACTCCTACCTCCCCGTATGATTTATTTTAGCGGCTACTCTGTTACGACAACCATCCAAAGCACATTAGAAATGCATACTCATCCTCTCTTAATCATTCCCGTCTCGATTTTGACCGTTTTCTTTTCACAGGTATATTTTCCTTTTCCTTTTCCTTTTCTTTTCCTTTTCTTTGTCTTTAAAAAAAAAAAAAAACGATTCTTTAATGAACTTCACTCGATATTATTATTGTCACATTATTTCGTTGCAATTATTATCGTTAATATCTATTGTGTTTTTATTTTACATGTATTTATATATGTATATATATATATATATATGAAATTAGTTTCCTCTTATTTATGTATTTTATGCACTCGCTGCTGCCATCGTTCTCTCGAACCATTCTTTTCAAGTTATTCACCGTCCTGGATCGTAAGGCTTTCTCGTTCTTGCGTGCAGGTACGTCGAACAGGTGTCTCGCGAACCAACGATCGTAATCACACGATTCGTGTCTGCACTTTTTTTTCCTTCTTTTTTTTTTTTTTTCCTTTATTTTTTATTACTTTCTCTCGATAACGCCTTCTGTCTATAAACGTCACACCATTAATCAAACGAATTCAATTCTCTCTCTCTCTCTCTCTCTTTCTCTCCGTATACGCAGTATATACTTACGTCTACGCGCATGAAAAAAAAAAAAAAAAAAAAAAAAAGAATTAATTTCTATTTCTGTGAAATATGAACAAGTTGAGAAAATGTCCGTATTAACGTAATTTCTCTTGATTCGGCTTCGTAGCGCTATCATCTTGAAGAATTTAGATTGTGGAGGGAGGGGGAGGGACACACACACGGACGAGCCTTTTATTAATCCGATTCATTATTCGTCTCGGTTGCTGCAGCTCGTTGAATTCGACTCGTATATACTTTTCCAAGAAAATGTTGGCTATGTCGTACGGTACTGGCCAAGTGCCAAGTTGTTTTAATAAACGAGAAAAATTGACAGAAAGGGAGGAAGAGAGAAAGAGAGAGAGAGAGAGAGATAAAGAGATAAAGAGATGAGAGAGAAAGAGAGAGAGAGAGAGAGAGGAGAGTAAAAAAGAGGGATAGAGGGAAGATCGCATATACGTTCGTATGTACAATTAAAACGATCGGATCGGATCGGATCGGATCGGATCGGATCGAGTTCTCGGCGTCTCTTCGCTCGTTTCCAAGAGATCGTATCTTTGGCGACGATCGAACAAAGACCCATTGCGCGTGACGGAAGCGAAGAGGAATGAGAACCCTGAAGAAGAACCCTTAATTCTTTCTCTCTTTCTCTCTCTCTCTCTCTCTCTCTCTCTCTCTCTCTCTCCCCGTTTGTATCAGTATATACGCAGAAACATTCGCAACGTAATCTCTGTATCTCACTTTTTCTCTTTCTCTCCATCTATCGTATCTCTCGCCCCCTAATGAACTAATTAAGAAAGAGAGATACGAAGCTCCTGAACCACGTCCACTCTCTCGTCTCGAAATACGAAAATAATTCGACTTCGATAAATAAAAAGAAAAGAAAAAATCCCTTCCATCTTTCATTGAAATATCACGCCGCCCCCCTTTTCTATTATTGTAATAACGATCGCGGAGCTCGCGATAATTAACGTTGTAAATAAATTTTCATTGAAAAAGTCGAATTATTTTGCTATGCGGACGGAACAAAGAAACGATCGCACGTCGTCTCGATCGACGATCATCATAGATTCTAAACGAAAGTTGTACGTACATTTGGTGCGAAATCATTTTCTAACGTCATTATCTCTTTCTTACAAAACGTATGTATGAGAAATTACGCAATCTCGTGAATTTACGAAACGTCTTATGTAGATACGCTTATTTATGGGAGTTCAAAGAGATATATATATATATATATGTGTGTGTGTGTGTGTGTGTGTGTGTGGAGAGAAAGGAAGAGAGAACCATGTATCCTCGGGCATATAACGAGAGAGAGAGAGAGAGAGAGAGAGAGAGAGACTCATTAGTTTTATCGTTCCCGATGCTCGTTCTTTCGTCCGGCCTCTGCCAGAGTTGCGAGTATTACATATCGCGCGTACTTACACACACACACACACACACACACACGTACGTAAGTAAAAGATACATGCATACGTAGTACACACACGCATACCGTACGTAGGTCGTCGCTCTTCTAATTGCATGTACAACGGAGCTCGTTCAAATCGAGTTCCCGTCCTCCGGGCTCTTTCTCGCTCGCAAACTCTCTCTCCCGCGTAGCTCGCGTCGTTGAGTTCTATGCCGGATGGATCATCGTACGTACGTACGTACGTACGTACTTACGTACCACAGTCATAGGATCGAACGTATACAGCTCTAAGATTATCGTGAAAGGCGATAATATTCATCGCCGATCAAAACTTATTACAATGTTCCTTCATTTCAAACGTTGTTCGGAAAAAATATTCAAAAAAGAAAAAGAAAAAATATACAACCGTTCGATCGGAATCATTTTGAAGAACGCTACCCATCGTTTACAAGCGTGATCCCTTCATCGGTCATTCTTCATTGTCTCAAGAACGTACCATGGTTAATATTTCTTTTTTTTTTTATCAAATGGGGACGTTCTTTAGAATCAATCGAGAAGAGATCGAGAAGTTCGATCGGACGAAGGAACGAACGAATAGATTCAACGTTTCTCGATGCATTAAGAGGAGTAATAGGATGAGGGGGGTGTATAAGAGAGGACAGTTTTACGAGCATAAAACATATGGAAGGAACGTCCCTCGAGCGTATCGAAAGCGTACCGAATTTTTTGTCTCACGTTGATTATTCTCCGCTTCGAATCCTCCATCCTCTCTCTCTCTCTCTCTCTCTCTCTCTCTCTCTCTCTCTCTTCGTCGTCCCAAGTCCTCTTCTGTTCCTCTCTTCCTATCTTTTTTTCTCTCTTACTCTCTTTCTCTTGGTCGCGAGCATGTACACGTTCGAAACGTGCGACTCATTATCTCAAGAGGGCGTGTTACGGCGCTGATTTGAATTACGCTTCCGAAGAAGCAGCGTCATTAGCAGAAAATACTTTTTCCAAAGAGAAAAGGGAGGCTGATTTTGTTGGGAGGGAGGTGGCAAGTTGACGTATAAAAATAAATTTTAAGGGGGAGGATCTCGTGCGACCTCCTTGTACGACTATATTCCAAATCTCGATTCTCCTCGTTTTTCATCTTTTCAGAGATGTTGCGGGGCCGATTGTGCCGATCCGAAAATATCGACGCGCAACAACCTCTTTCCCCCTTTCGCGTTGACCGCCGTGCATTTCTCGCATAATGCGCGTCCGGCTGTTTCAAAGACGCGCGGAGGCAGGCAAGAAGCACACGAAGGAGAGGATAGAAAAATAAAGGATAGAACTAAAGAGAGATAGAGCAAGAGAGACGGAAAGAGCGAGAGAGCGAGAGAGAGAGAGAGAGAAAAGAGAAAAGAGAAAAGAGAAAAGGAAGGAGGACAGCTTATCGGGAAATAATTAATATGCCATGGGCGCATAACGAACGGCCCCACGAAGCAGTCTGTTTGTTTTCGGACGGGCCTTCCTCGGGCTTGGACTTGTCGGTCGTATCTCTCTTTTGCTCGGCCCTCTCGACCTCCCGCTGCTAACCCTTTTTTCTCCTTTTTATTTTAAAGACGCGCGCGCGCGCGCGAGCGAGCGAGCGAGCGAGCGAGCGAACGAGCGAACGAGCGATGCGCATAACACGCACGAGATCCTTCGGGGTTCCACACACACGAACCCCACCGAGTCTCTTCGGCTCAAAGCCTCTTCTGAGAGAGACTCGTGAGAGCCTCCGAGAGTGAGCATCCGTGGAGAAACAAGCGCGCGAGCGAGAGAGACAGAGAGAGAGAGAGAGAGAGAGAGAGAGAGAGAGAAGGAAGGCACGCAACGACGACCGCCCCGCATGCCTTTCTCCATATATTCTCTCTACTTTGCTCTTTCTTTTGTGACTCGGCTGTTTTAGCGTTTTTTATTCCACGATGAGCTGGACCACGTCGACGAAGGGCGAGGGAAGAGAGGAGAAAGAGAAGGGATAAGAAGGGAACGCTCGGAGAAAGAGAACGTCTCTCGGCTTATTAGCGATAGAAACTCGTTCGAGAGAGAAAAGTACACAAGAAAGAAAGAGGGAGAAAGAGAGATTATAAAAGTCGTGAAAAAAGATGGCCTTGCGTTATTATCATAATAAATAAAAAGACACTCGTGTGGGTTTAGTCATCGGACGCGGACTGCTCCGCGTCTCCTTGTTTATTTCGCAAGCTCTCTCCTCCTTCTCATTAACACGCTTTGGAAAGAGAGAGAGAGAGAGAGAGAGAGAGAGAGAAAGAGAGAAAGGTAGAGGGTACGCGAACGCTTGTATATTTATTTTACGTCGAGCACGCGGTTACCGCGGATGTACCGCGTGTACCGGCTGTTTTTCCTTCGGATCCTTTCCAGAGATTTTAACTGATTTACGAATCGAGAGTCGAGTATAACGAATTGAAAACGTTCTACGTGAGATACGTGCTCGATCGAGAAACACCGATCGTAGAGAATTGTCTCCTTGGATCTTACTTATCCTACCTTTTTCCTCGAAAGGAATTATATCGGCGTATATAAATTATTCCTTTAAATTACTTCGAATGTTTGTACCATCGTAACACGAGCGTTATAACAATACCTCTCATTCGTCGTATCATAACAATCCTCGTAAATTTATTTCTAACGATATAAAAATCTTTTATTTACAGAATTATCCGACGCACGCGAGGTCCGTTGTTATTGTAATCAACCGGATTGTGTACCACAAGGATATATGTGCCGTGGTAGAGGTTGTTTCACCGAATTACCCTCTAACGTTGGCTCATCCTTATCAAGGACGGAACATAACGCTTACAGCGGTTGTCTCGACAAGAGTTTCAAGGAACGACAATGTCCTACGGGATTCATTTGTTGCGAGCAAGATCTCTGCAATCACGTAGACAGCCCCGCGATGAGAAACAGACTAAACAAGACTCTCCAAGGTTAGTTAGTTCTCTCGTTCCGATTATCGCATCGCGGAGAAAACCACCTTCCGTCTTTGATAGAAAATTTATAGAGAAATCGGATATTCAATTATTTTCTAAAGTTCCACTGTTTGTAGGAATAGGATTGGTTATCTAATAGGCGATAAATACGAGCTTTAAAGAGGAAAAACTGACGTAACAATTTAACAGCTAATCCATCGGCGTCTAACGTATCGGTTTTGTGACTCATTCGTGATTATATTTAATTTGTTTCCATTTTTAACGTTTACGTTAAACGCTCAAAATGCTTTTATTATCGTATTTACCGACGTTACTCGCTTATACTTTCCTTTCCGTTTATTCGTTATAAATATAAATACAAATAATAAAATTATGGGGCACCTTTTTTATTGTTTCTACATTTTTTTTTCTGTGTTCTTTTTTTTTTTTTAGTATTACTGGACGAGCAACATGCGTATCTAGGACCTGTACAACCAACCGGACACGGAAGTCAGTCGTCGGATAGCTGGTTCAAAACCGCGACGATAGCAGTTCCAATATGTGGCTTGATCGCTCTCTTGGTCTTGGCTAGCCTCGCGATCAGATTGCTCCAGCCTGTACCTCTGCAAGGCGACAAACTCGGAGGTCATAGAACGGCGGATAACGGGCCGCCATTACTGGGACCAGCAAAAGTGCCTCTCGTTTAAATAAGAAAATAATTAATGAACTTGCGATCCAAAGACACTTCTTTATTATATAAATCGCGTCCTAGCGAGTAATTAATTAAGACTACATACATAAGAAGCTAGCGAGCTGTCCTGGCTCTACTTGGCTGTGAATCCTTCGAGGGAAGCGTCTTTTTAATTGTAAATTATGATTGACCCGTTACTCGCGCACTAATCGTCGCATTTTTTATATATGAATACGCCGACCGAGGCGATTATTTTATAAAATAGATAAGAAATGAGAGAGAGAGAGAGAGAGAGAGAGTGTGTGAGTGAGTGAGAGAGAGAGAGAGAGAGAGAGAGGATAAGAGAGATGGTAACGTATAAGTTACATATTGTAACGCACCTTTTTAATAGCGTTAGACGACAACTTGTAAATAGATTTATTCGTATTTTACTTCGCTATTGATTAGCTATCTTTAATATCTTAATAATCATCGTGCAAGAGACATAATGCGAGCCGATACGATCGATATTATTTTAAAAAGCTCGATCTCTTTCTCCAAGCTGAAATCGATGACGTCGCAGTGCACGACGAAAGAGCGACAACGTGTAATTTTACGACTGTGCCTTGTTACGTTAAAAAAAAAAAAAAAAAGAAAAAAAAAAAGAAAAAATACGATAGAGAGAAAACATGACGTAAGGGGAGAAAACGAAGAATGATTTGCCGAAAAGGAAAAACTACTCCGCGAGCATACTGGCATTTTTGCAAAGTTCGATCGTTGGATCGTGCAGCGCGTATTTATCGCACACTTCTAAATGTATTCCATATAAACATTTATATTGTGATAGTATGACTTAATATTATTGTGTAAAGTTATTCGACCTTGCATCGCGAGTCCGCTTAGTGGTACATAAGACTCGCGAGGGGGGTTGGACTCGATATAAAAGAATTTTAGAAAAATATAACGGAAGGAATTTTTTTCAATACTGCATCTCTATTTATTTGATCTTTCTTTTCTTTTGTTTTTTCTTTTAGGAATTACATATACATACCACGTCAATACCCGATATATGGGAAGGGTACGTCATTACTCTATAAAACATACATTTGTTTGATCGGCTCAAAAAATCTCCTCATTCTGATTTGAAATTGCAATTCATAAAACGCTAGTATAATATAAATGTTTTGGCATCACAGTTTGAAATCGTAACAGCATCCCTCGTATCCAAGTCCATCTTTCGTAATATTCACTAATATTTCACGTTTAATTAATCTCCGTTCGCACCTCTAATTCGTTCTGGAGAAGAGAACATTTTAGTTTATAAAAATACTGTTCCAAGGTATATATATTTTCATTTATTCCTGCCTTTTCTCCCGAATCGGGTAATCGGCTATTTTAATGTCAATCGAATTTTAAGCATGACATATTATGTACACATATGTAACTTAGGAATATTAAATTCTCTTGACCATATCGTCAGTCGATAGTCACAACCCGCATGATGCGTTTTATTAATCGCTTACAAATTGTAGTTTATTTCTTGTTTTTTTTTCTTTTTCTTTTTGTTTTTTTTGTATTTTTATTTTTTTTTTCTTTTTTTTTTTTAATATGTATTTAGAAGACAATTTCGCCGAACGACTTAACGTAAGCTTCGTGAAGTTTGTTGATAAAATCTGGATCACTTCTCAAGAGATAATTAAAAGCTTGAAGCAGTTGATTCCTTGTCAGCGGTTCTAATGGCCTAGCTAGTGGTTCCGCAGGACTCGGGGCCGCAAACATTACAGGTGGTATCAATGCAGGTGCTGATCCCGTACCCGATAAAGCTGGAGTCGTGATAATATCTTCCGAAGCCTACATCGAATAACAGATTTTCGTTTAGAAAATTAAGTAAAAAAAGAAGGAATAGAAAAATAAAAAAAAGAAATAAAAAGAATATAATTGCGAATTATTCTTACTGTGTTGCCCGATACGTGAGCAAATAAAGATGCAAGAGGATTTGTATTGCCAGGTGTAATAATATTTGAAGTTTGATGATTGGTTATGTTGGAAGATGTTGTATTTGTTGGTGATTGTATCCTAAGAAATCCAGATGAACCGTTTGTTTCACTAGTGCTTTGGTTTATCGACGGCTGAAGATCTTGAGAAACTGATGCTGACGTAGACATGTCTTGGGAAACAGTTTTGTTCCGTCTTTTGGATCTGCCTAACAAAGTTATACTAGCTACGTTAATCGATGTCGTCGAAGCAGCAGGTGTTTGCGATTGCAATGTCGATGGTTGTGGAGTTATCGATCTCTGTTGCTTTTCGATATGTTCTAATGTATGTGCTGCCGGATGAGACATTAAACGTGCCAACAGTAACGGCTTATTTTCATTTGGCCCTGTATTTATGGCGGTAGGTTGATCACCGGCTTTGAAATGCCCTGTATTTACCTAAAAAAAAAAAAAAATTGTTTTAACAATTTCATACGGATCGTACTATCGCATATTAAAAGAAATTATCTAATAAACACTAACTTTAGCTTTCGCAAAAAAATCCATTACGCTTTGAGACGTAACATCAGGACCCAATGGAGCCGCAAGAGGTCCAGAATTATTATCCGTAGCAGGCGTATTGGTAGGGGACTTGGTTTCGGAAGGTTTATTACTACCGCCTCCGCTATTTGCTCTATTCGTATTGAAATCCTCTTGAGCTTTACTAAGCATACTAAATATATCCACATTATTCGCATTAGAACCTCCATTCTTTTTATTTTGAATGGAAGGTTTGTTAGCTGCCTTTCGATTTTTTTCGGACTCCATAACGAGTTTATATAACATGGCTGCTATACGTATACACTCTTCTTTCTCGTAAAACCATATACCATAAATATTACACCGCGAATTTCTATATAATAGAAAAGGTGCTTGTAACTGTAAGTCTAGGCCTTGCGTTACTGGTTCCACTAAATTATTTGTATTCAATCTGTAAGAATACAGATCGCGAAGATAAAAAAAAAACGATCTCCGTATAAAATGTGAGGAAAGCGTGATCATATACGTGCACATGCATGTAAGTACACATATAGATATCCATGTACATATATATGATTTAAAATATGTAATAAAAAAACAAAGCTTTAATACCTATTCATAATGAGAATACTATTGTACGGCTCGCCGTTTCGAGAGTAAACAAATAAAGCTCCCTCGATGTCAGTTTTTTCCCATTCGTTATTATCCCCATTAAAAGTATATAAAGCTACATGGGTCGCTGTCTCTAGAATATCCTTCACGTAGGGGTCAACGCGTTTCAACGCAGCCACGTTCATTCTCAATTCCGTCAAGTCCGTCATATTGCCGGATAACTTAACACAAAAATTAAAAAATAGAAACTTTTTTATCGAACAATACAAGATTCGACTTTTTCGAACGAACTTTTTACTACAAGTCCGGTATTTTGAAGCAACGCGAGCAGCTGCTTCTTATAAACGCCATAACAGACATTAAGGCTAACGTCGTTGATACATTCGTTAATTCGTAGATGTGCTGTAAGATGACGCTGCCATTGGTTCTACCGTAAGACCATAATGCTTTGTGATTGGTCGAAAACAATGTAGACATTTTATTTCCATAAACGAATGAACGATTCCATTCTACTGTAAAATGCGTATCAATCGACGAACTTTAAGCCAATCGCGTAAAATCGCGACAAAAATATATAGTCGAGTTTTTATTGCGCCGTAGATGCATACCCTCTGGGTTGCTTCTTCAAAAATATCTAAACTTAACGGAGGGACTGAGAAACGGTATAGAATATATGGCGATATTTCTGTTATTGCTCGATTTATTTTTACCATTTCAAGGGAATATCTGACGAGTTACCGGGCATCGTATACTCTTTTGCCTCTATATATATATACATATACATATACATATTTATATATATATATATATATATATATATATATGTGTGTATTAATATCCGTAGTGGTATTCGTGATACAATCGCTACGTTCGAAGAGAAACATTTGAATTAAAACTATTCTTTTTCTAGAATCAAAACAAGTTGTACGGTAGAATTATGTCGTCGAAAAATTTTGAAAAGGAGAAAACGGGTAACAATCGTCGATAACATTTATTTAAAACCGAATGAAATGGGATCGACGAAAGGAGTGTAGCGGCTTTAAAAAGTGCGGCAAAAATTAAAAATGGCTGAGAAATGATTTATTAACGCGCGTATTACTTTCATTCGAAATATATTTACGAAACGTTCTCTCCATGTTACTCGTAGCTCACGAGAATCATTTCTATTTAATATGAAAGAAAGTGCGTTAACGAAAGTACAACATTTAATATTTGGCAGCATTATGCGCGGTAGCGTAGCGCATGGAAAAATTGGGTCGATCTGCGAAAGATGGCGACTGCAATGTGGTGTGCGTGAGAAGAATTATGCTGATAGATTTTTGTGAAAACATACAAAAAATATGGAAAAATCTGTTTCCACGTGTAAAGTGAAACCTCCGAGTGGGAGCCTGCAATATGTATCTTAATACTGATATAGTATATTAAAGATAGTCGGAAGATAACGTTTGTTTACGATAAAGTTTGTGACCACCGCAACGTGAAGCCGAGTGTGAAAGGGTAAAGAGAGAGAAAGAGACCCGAAAAGAAAACGAGACTGGAGATAAAGCGTTGCCGGACTTCGGCCCGGTGATAATATCAGTAGAGATGCTGAAACAATTGCAGATGGGAATGAGAGCTTTTCTCTTGATGGCTTCCCGCGTGTGGACATGCGTCTGTTTTCTACTCAAGAAGCAGGTTAGAGCCGTAAGTAGGTGCTTCGCGCCTCTTAGTTGTTTTTCTTTTTTTTTTCCTTCTTTTTCTTTTCTCTCTTTTTTTTTTTGTTCTTCTTCTTCTTTTTCTTCTAGCACGAAGAAGACACACTTCCTGCGATATCAATTCGCGTCTATACGTTTTCGCAAAAAGCACACCGCACACTAAGAAAATAATATCTTTTTCTCGTTGCATAATCTTCTATCGTCTCGCCGATATGTTATTATTGTTGCGACAGTATGAAAAAGTAAATTAAACGTTTATTTCTATCCTCGAAACGCAAACGCGCCGTCACGATTGAGATTTTATATTAATCGTAATGGCGATACGAATTGTATACAAATCCTTTCGATGACAATACGATGCTTAAATGGTAGTAGTCTTCGTAGTAAAAATGAATTAATTTTTATATAGATCTCACAAATGCAGCCAGTTAAGTATGAAATCTTCCCCTTATCTCCTTTATCAAGGCATAGACTTAGTAAGTAAAATTTTACTCTACTTGGATTTTCATATAATCGTATTATTATTGTTATTATTTGTAGTTCTTATACGAGTAATATATACATTACAGATATAGTTAAAAGAAAAGTATTAGTACTTGATTTGGACGAGACCTTGATCCATTCTCATCACGACGGGGTAGCAAGGCCGACCGTTAGGCCTGGCACGCCCCCAGATTTTGTTCTCAAAGTAACGATAGATCGACACCCGGTTAGATTTTTTGTTCATAAAAGGCCACATGTAGATTTTTTCTTGGACATTGTTAGTCAATGGTAAGCGCTTTGACATAATAATAATATTTTACTTTATGCATTATAGGATGTCAAATATTCTATGTAAATCGATATTGTCTTAATAAAATTTAGGTACGAATTAGTGATTTTCACTGCATCTATGGAAATTTATGGTGCAGCTGTGGCGGATAAACTAGATAACAATCGAGGTATTTTAAGGCGCAGATATTACAGACAGCATTGTACTCCAGAAATGGGTTCCTATACTAAGAATCTTTCTGCCATTTGTTCAGATTTAGCGTCTGTCTTTATTCTCGATAATAGTCCTGGAGCTTACAGAGCTTATCCACGTAAGTGATACCATTTAATTTACAATTTGTTGGTATAACTCGCGTAGCGATAGCAAATTTCATATCGTTAGTGCTGCGAAACGAAAGGAAAATTTAGGTAGAATTTGAAGCTTCCTACTACTGGTACAAAGCGAACAACTTTTATTTTATCTTAGACTATACGTTTCGAACGAGTTTGATAATATAAGCTATAATATTTATATGTATATATATAATTAATTTTATTGTAACAGACAATGCAATACCTATCAAATCATGGTTTAGCGATGCAGGAGATACTGCTTTATTGAATTTGCTACCTGTTCTGGATGCTCTACGCTTTACACAGGACGTGCGGTCAGTTCTTTCAAGAAATTTGCAGTTACATAATACTTGGTAGCATAATCTTAATTGATTGATGTACTAGACATTCTAGCAATCAATCGTGTAATAATTTAGTGTGTCTAGATTAGGATTATTATTGTTATTGGTAATAGGCATATTAGGATGCTGTCCAGATAATGAGATGACGAACCCCTTACCCTGTCCTCATTTTGTATACTTGTTATGCAAAATCTAGCGAGTGTGTGTCAAAGGGAATGGGATCTTCAGCCAATTATTATATCAGCACAAAATCTTATAGAATAATTTTTGTATACAATCTGATTCGTATTTAAATGAAAGACCTCTTTTCTAATTGTGCATTTGCCAAAGATTAAAAAATTGAAAACATACGTTAACTATATCTGACAAATTCTCTGATACCGGAGAATTTTATGTTTTTTTTACATTTTGGCACACATGGCAATGAAATGATGAATTTTGAAATACTTCTATTATTGTACATTATCAATCTAGAATGTAGAAAGAAACATACTAAGTCATACTTCAAATAGACTTTGCTGTAACTCACTGTATCAGTGAGGCAGCTGTCTGAGTTATGTCTAATATAAAGAAGTATTAATAAAGATATACAAAAACAAATACCGAAAAAATAAATATTTCCTTTTTGCAAAAATTGAGGACTACAACCAGTAAATCCAACTTGTGACATTACTAAAAAAAAAAAAAAAAAAAAAAGAAAAAAAAAAGAAAAAAAGAGAAAAAGAGAAAAAGAAAAAAAAATAAATAAATAAAGCAGCAAAATAATGAATTTATGCATATACCTGTATACTCTGTCCGCTTGTCTAATGATCTAGAATTAATGATGAATATTATGTACATATTAGCAGTAATTAGAAAACGAATGTGTTTACTATGGAGTGGCTAGTGTGTGTGTATGAAGAATGTAATTAAGTCATTAAGAGTATAAACTTTATATAATATTTATTATAAATGGATATATACATATATGTATATCTTAAGATCGATCAGTAAATAAAAAATATTATGATTGCAGCACACTGCTTTATATTTCATTTGTACTTTAAAGTAAAAAAAAAAAAAGAAACACGAGGACAGGGAAATGAAGAAAAAAAAAAAAGAAAGAAAAAAGCAATAATTGGTACTTTTGTGCTTTGTTAGATTTTTATACATATCTTCGTTTATTAATCAATAAGTAACGCTTCATTAAGCACTATGCTGCAAAATATTTGTATTATATTGAACGATTCGTATATACATAATTGTATATATTTGTATAAACATCAAACTTACATAGTGTTAAAATCTTATTTAAATTAAGATATGCTCATGTGCGCTAGATTGAAGTACCAATAATATGTTCTCAAATAAACAACTTTCAATGGAGAACAATTCTTACTTTTTGATATACAGGATGATCATTGTAAAGGTTGACACATGTTTTTAAAAAGTTCTTTATTTATAGGATAAAAAAACGTTTGGCATAGAAATAATTGAATTGTTATATGCCTTAAAAAGATTGAGGTATAAACGGATTCTGCTGAAAAAATTATCAAATAATAAATATTGTAAAACAATATACAAATACATAACAAAATGAATGTAACAATTATCATATAATTCTACTAAAACTTTTAAGAGGAACTATGTTTTTGACTGGTATTTCTATACTTTTTGGTGCTCAAAATATGAAATCAATCGTATAATCATAATTCATTTTTTCTTAATTAAGGTTTTCTCTTGAAATATTATTAAACAGCTCTTTTGATAATCTTTACAATGACTACCTTATATATTAAAGGATTTGTTTACATTGATTTATAATACATTCACATGATTTTTCATGTTTCAAAACAACATTAGCCATTGCTAAGAAACATAGACACAATATTTAACGAAACGAAATTGTATTAGTATACACAAAAAAAAATTATTTCCATGTACATAACATATGTGTGTGCACATAAATATTACATATTCAATGTATGTACTCTACATATTCATACAGCATAGAAAATAATTTTTTTCACGCAAAACTACAAACTTTCAAACTTTATTTTATTCTTTGTATTATTATTATTATTATTATTATTATTACTATTATCATTATTATTATCGCTATTATAATTATTATTATTTTTCAATGTAAACTGAACAAGACGTATTTTTTTTATAACAATATTAAGCACTTATGGTTTTGATACTCATGTTAATATTTTGATAAAAAAGCCGTAAGTAAAACGGACCTAGGATAAAGTTTAATGTACAAAAAATATTTCATTGATAAGTAAAGTTCATTTTAAATATTTCTTTTGATAGTAAACTTTGTATAATAAAATATAGTATCAGTTTTATATACAGGCTACACTTTTACAAACATTAAATGAAAATAAAAACAAGATTTTTGTCCTTTTTATAATGTGTTATAGAATATATTTTATGCACTTTAAAGACTGTTAAGATGGAAGAAAGTGAATTGATGGAAGCTGTAAATAATTCTTTTGTTTTGTTTTGTTTTATATTTAATCTTTAGGTGGATCATCTCGTACAATTTCCAAAGAACTATCTGAATTATTAGTGCTACTTCCACTTCCAGCATCATCTTCTCTTTCTGTTGCTTTTTCTTGAACTGTAGTTGTGCCTAATTGCCATGATGGAATAGATGCTGGAGCACTGGGAAACTGTTTTCTATTTAAAAATAAATATAATAAAATAATAAATGTATGATAAGGCTCTGTACAATGAACATGATTTCCATGTGTAAAATATAATGAATACAAGAGTACAAGATTACTGTTTGTTGTAATCATTTATATAGAACATTTTATGTGTCTCCAAACTAATACATAATATATAGTATTAATAACAAATGGATACCTTGACAGAAGAAGTGCTTTTAGACTAGATAGTTCTTGTTTCAGTTCTTGTACAAGCTGTGGAATTGCTATATCGATCGATTGATTTTGTGATAATCTTTTTACATCGATCTCCACCTTTGAAATTGAATCTTTCATTTCTTTTATAGAACTTTGGATAGCCTTGTCCAGTTCGGTAACAGTATCTGTTATACTATCTTTTTTCTTACGACCATATAAAAATGGTTTAATAAATTCCTATAAAATTGCAAAAATTTTGACGCCTTACTTTACGCCATTTGGTAAGATAAATTTTCTCAAAGATTTCTAAATGATATACCTTATAAAACCAATACACGCAATACAATGTAGCTCCGATTACGGCAGTGACATTAAAAAATTCTTTAATTTTCTGTAATAACGTGAATTGAGAGGATAGCATTTGGAAGTGTGGATAGGGAGGTCTATCTGGTATTGATATTGCCGTGTATTCATTTTGATTATCGAATTTCCTTTGTTCATTAATATCAACACCGGCTAACTCGCAAGCTCTTTTAATTTCTTCTTCCGTTAAACCTTTCCTTTTAAGAAATTCCTGCTTTTTACTAAATGGAGTTCTTGAAACTTTAGGATGTTGAAAAAATTGTACTGCTGCTTTTACCTTCAAAAATAATTTACTGTTAGAAATAGAGATAATAAATTCAAATGAAATATAAATTGCATAACGGTACAAAGTACAGTTAATGAATTTTTGAATCTAAAATGACATTACTATAAAATTTAAAACGAATAGGATTTTTTATTTAGATTTCTAATACAAGTATATACAAACTATACATAAATTATAAATATATATATATATATATATATATGTATAGAATATACTTACTAAATCTTCACGCAGGCAAGAATTATTAATATCAGATATATCCTGACCAGTCATTCTGTCAAACAATAGTTCACATTCTTAGTATAACTTTGTAATATTTATTATTCCGATATTGAAATCGTGTTTTATGGTAACAAATAAGTGGTACCAAATTACGAGAGAAAAATAGCATTTGTAATTATTCATGAATACCTTGGAAACGCTTCCAAAAGAGCGATACGTGTTTTTTAGATAACAATTTATAATTGGAATTAGTTTTACATCCCAGATTAATCGAGTGTTATCAAAATTTTAAGTATTACAAGTTTTTTCTTTTTTTTCATAGAAATATCGTATGTCGAGTGTTATGAATTTAACCATTAAGGGACACGGATAACAACATGTTAGGGCCAATCAGTTCGCTTTGTGTACGATGGAAGCTCGACTCTATATTCTTAATTTTGTATACGAGTTTTGCCTCCCTGAAAGAAGGTAAAATGTCGTCTCTTATAATCTTTTATTTAAACCTTGTAGGCTGTGTTGTGTCGCATTTTAATTTACGATCATTCAATCTGTGATAAAGTTAATTAACCTTTACAAAACCATATAAAATATAAATATGTTTTACAATGTAATTACGATATTTTTTATACTTTTACGTTTATACTCGTTTCTATAAGATTTGATTTATCGTTGATAATTATTAATATTCGATCTAATGAAAAATTATCATGATTCTTTAGCATTATATGTCATTGTCTTTGCAGTATAACTACGTGATATAACCAAGACTAAATCAAAACTAGATATATAATAGAAGAAACAAGAAGAGTTAGTGTTGTTTCGTTAGAAGGAACTATGAATAAACAAAAAGAATATATAAAAAATTTGTAAAAGAGATATGAAGAACATTATAATCTCTGAGAGCAAAGTGGTAGTAAAGCTATTTAATATTCTAAACAGAAAATCTTGAATTTATCAGCCGGTTAAATATAATTACAATACTGATTTATTAATATCAGCAAAAATGCAATGCAGAATTGATGATTTACCGGATGAGTTGTTAGAGTATATTTTAAGTCTTATTCCTCCTTATAAAGATTTACAAGAATGTAAGCTTGTCTCAAAACGATGGTTTCGTGCGACTAAAAGTATGTATTACAATTAAAATCTTATTTAGTGTTCATCTCTCTTTATTTTTCTGTAATAATAGTCAAACGTATATTTTATTACAGACGTTATAGAGCACAATGAGGCACACTTTCGCAAGGCTGTATCATTTGGTGCTTTGTTTTGGAGTCTATGGCCAAAAAAGACTCGAATGCCTACGATAAGCAAAAGACATTCTCATTCTGCTTGTATTTATGAAAATTCTATGTATGTATTTGGAGGATGTACCGCCACTTCCACTACATTTAACGATTTATGGAGACTAGATTTAGATACAAGGACATGGGTCAGACCGATCACAATGGGCAGCTATCCATCCCCAAAGGCTTGTGCTACTATGTTGTATTACAAAAAGAGTTTTGTTCTTTTTGGCGGATGGTCTTATCCTTCTCGTTATCCTTTACATCAGGTACAAATAATCGTGCAATTATTTCGTATAATACATTGTTCAAGATATTTCGTTTTTAGCAATGGAAGCTCTTCAATGAGTTGCACGTCTACTCGATAGAAACAAATAAATGGAATGCCATCAACACATTAGAAGCACCACCACCTATGTCAGCTCATTCTGCGACAATTCATGGAAACAATATGGTTGTCTTCGGTGGTATTCATTGTGGGCTTCGGTAAAAACTTTTATTATGTCTTACCTTAAATTCTTCACCGAATTGAGAATTACTGAAATGCTTTGAATTTTTTTGAGGTAGTTCCAATGACTTGTGGTGTTTAAACTTGGACACATATTCTTGGCATAAACAAGCCACGGCAATTGTAAAGCCAAGACCGCGTTATGGTCAATCACAAATTAATTTAGGAGACGGATACATCCTCGTGCTAGGAGGTTGCACCGGTCCTAATGCTGCTATGAACGATGCTTGGTTATTAAATATGACTGAGCCAACGTGGAAATGGAAGAAAGTAATATTATATCACCCAGAGTGGGCACCGGCGCGTATTTGGTGTCATCAGGCTTGCAAGGTGGTATATAAATTATATTTGAAATATAATCGATCAATTTAACATTTATACAAATATATAATTTCGCCTGTTAGGTTGGAAACTATATCATTGTGTTAAGTAATAACAAGCGACATGCTAAAGTAAATGACATGAGCATAGCAATGAAAAATGTTACTTGTCAAAGACCATCCAGATTACCCGAAGTATCTCCTTTGCAAGAAAGGTTTGTGGTATTTTGCAATCTTGTATTTACATAAAATGATCTTAAACGAATCTTTTTTTCAGTAAACAAAGACACAGAGCAGACGTTGATACGGATGAAAATGTGAATGGTCGGCATGGATCCTTCTCAAGATCACCCTCACAAAGTAGAATGAGCAATCCGCCATCGCGAAAATCAAATTTTTCAAAAATCGTGCCATTTTGTTGTGACAGTGCACTGAGTATGGCGGCATTTCGTGATAAACCAACCAATAATAATTTGAGTATCAATCGGCAACGACAATTGGAATATCTTAAAAAGATGGAAGAAAAGATCAGAAGTAGAAAGATGCAAACGAAAGTTGCAAAAAGAACAGAGAATACGTTATCTATATTTATTTTAGATATAAGCAAAGTACTTTGTGACGAATGTAGTGCATCTTGGGTTCCCTTGAAGGAAATTGATCAATCAGGACCTGACGAAAGAATTTTGTATTCGCTCGTAATGGGAAGAGGGGAGTTAATTGTTTTTGGAGGTATTCGCAAAGAGCAAACAACTATGCAAACTCAGCCAGATATGGATGATTTGGAAGTGTATAATGATCTCCATTTTATAAATCCACCAAAATATGTTATATAATATTATATAAACGTGAAAACTTTGTTTTCGAGATTCCTATGTGTGAAAATGAAATGAAAATTATCATCTTTATTAACTTAATAGCAATACGCATATATATAATAGCATCAATGTCACTTCATGCAATTTTATGTTACTAATAGGAATTGTTAAATATTTATTTGCAAATTATTATTTCGAAATTTGATTGGAATAGGTATTTAATTTGATATTTAATTTGATTAATTTAATCTCCGATAGTATTTCAATTAATAGAGGAAAAACTTTTTTGTTTCTTATCTCTTGTTAAAAGATGGAAATACTGTGGAAGTTATTCGCTTCTAAAACTATAGATGTAAGGTGATGGAATTGATGTGATAATAATTTTAAAATACAAGAGAATCAAATACTTCGAACATAAGTTACTTGATTAAAAAATTTTTATTCAAACATTTTGTTCTATTTTCGTAAATAGATTATATATATTTCATATATCAAACTTGCAAATTTTATAATTTAATTTATTAATGATCCTATATTATTTTTAATAAAAAATAATGAGGTAATACGCGCGTGAAAAATCATCGATCTATTAAATATTAAAACTATATACATTATTTAAAATGATTGCATATAAAATCGATAGAGTCTCATAATATGTATTTCTAATATATACACACAATCTCTCTGTACTAGTAATATAACAGTATGTAAGAATGATATTTATACGAATATTTGCTTGAAGGAGAGCTTTCTAAATGTCCCTTTAAATGATCCGATGTGATTTAAAGTGTATTATATATATATATAATATATATATATATATATATAATGTACGTATGTACATACATCCAAAATTATATGCAAATATTAATATAAAATTTTTTTCCTATTCAAATAAATCTTAATGTCAATTAACGGTGCAATATTAATAACAAAATGACTTTTTTTCTGGTTTTAGACCATTTCAGACAAATCTTGATAATATATTAAATAATTACTTCTCTTAATAACGTCCAATGCACATTATATCTAAATACATTAATTCCAATAGACGATATATTCACTCATCTTCGTTTGTGTCATTGTCTGCTGTTTTTAAGCTACCAAATACTTGCGACGGAATGACTTGTTTCTCAATAGACATTTCTATAACAAAAAAAAAAGAAAAGAAAGAAAATGAGAGAACAATTATGTCATAAGAAATAATAACATGTGTAAGCAAAATGATAAATAACTAGAATTACCTTCTTCAATCTCTTCTTCATCTTCATTTTCATTATCATCATCCATATCCATGTCTATGTCAATTTCATCTGGATTATTTACACGGGATGATTCTTTTCCATCTGTTTCCGTTATACCACGTACAAATTTAATAGTATCCTTCAATCCAGATTGAGTAGTTGTTTCTGAAAGTAAAGGAATCGATCGTTATATAATTCATATCTATAATAATAACAACAATTATTTGATCACAATCGTTAAAACATTTACCAGAAATTTTGTTATCCAATGCGCGCATACTATCAATTTGTACACCAGACACTTGATTAGATACATTATTCAACATTTGAGCAGACATCATATTCACTTGGGTATTATACATAGCTTGGACACTACGTTTGATCCTAAGCATTTCGCGCATCGTATCTTCATTTCCATGCTGTACTTCAAATTCCTTCCACACTTTCCAAAAGTTCGACGATACCTTTAACGTAAATATAATATTATTAACATTATTATTACGATCTTTTATCACGAATTGATCGATTAAGACATACCCTAGGATCACATATTTGACTACAATGCGCATAAATAGCTCTTGCTCTATCTACTTCCCCTAACTTCGTTTCCATTTCGGCAAATCTTAAGCACATTTCTCTTGTATTTTCATCATTTAAAACTTCGATAGCCTTTTCGTATATTTGTCTAGTTTTTGGCACACCATAAATATCTGCTGCTTTCTTTATGTATATGTTGAACATCTATAAATAAAAAATAAAAAAAAAAAAAATTAACGTATAACAACTTATATTTGCGCATAAAATTTATTAAAAGTATATATATAATGAAAAAAAATTACTTCGAATCTTTCTTCGGGTAAAACCGCACTAGTCGCTCGTTCGTATACGGACATTGCGTGCCTGGCTAAACCATGCTCTTCTTCCAATTTTGCATACAATAAATATAACGCTAAAAAAATAAATTTATATATCAAACTTATTATTTTGAAAGGATAAGAATTTCTTAATATATTATATATTATTAATAATTTATACACGATACCTTTGGCGTATTTATTTGGACAGTGTTCTAAACACTGTTCGAATAAATCACGCGTACGCTCCAACTTCGTTCCACCATAACGTTTCAAAAATTTCGTGAGATATGTATTCCATACATCGTATACATTAGGCCATTTAAAGAGCGCGATACCTTTCTCATATGCCTATATATTAAACGTATATAAATAATACGTCTATGTAAAGAAAATGAAAATCTTAATGAGAATAATTATATTTACCCTAAAAGCTTCCTCAAAATAATTATTTTCTTCCAAGAACAATCCATAGTTAATAATGATTTGAGGTGTTGCTATTTTTAAATCTATTATTTTATCATACACTGCCTTGCACGTCTGTTAAAAGAAAGAAAAAAATTTATATAAAAATAAATATTGACATAATTTTGTTAAAATATATTTTTTTATAAAATTTTCCAAATTACATACCTTGAATGTACCAAAACTCTCCTCTAAATCGGCATACATCGACCACACTTTTAAAGATTTATACAATCTCATTTGAACAGTTTCATTTTCATCGTGATATGAAACTTTACGGAACGGCATGGCCGTAGCACGATGCATAAGTTTTAAAGCCTCTTTACAATTCCTACAATAAAATGATGCCTTACTATACCTGGTCCATTTTGTTTGCGTAAGGAAAAAAAGAATTCTTACCCATGTCTGATCTCCATTTCTGCCCATTCACACCATACAGATGCTAGATCATCTACCTTAGTATAGGGAACATGGGTTGCTCTTTCAAATATAACTCTGGCATCTGCTATTTGATTATTTTCTTCATAAAACTTGCCAAATGCAACCCACAAAGTATGTAGCTTGCCCACTGCTAATTGTGGTTGCACAGTTTGTACTGCTTCCGTATATGTATTAATTATCTATAAATGCATTAATTATTCGAAAATATCTCCTTTTTTTTTTTTTACATTATGCGTATATTTTTATTATATTTTTACCTCGTGCGGCTGTCCTTCATAAAGTTTTACTCTCTTATGCCATTCCTGTACATTATGAGGATTTTGTCTCAATAATACCGAATTAAGTAATAACAATCTCCTTTCCATAAGATGTTCAAATCTTGCTAGACGTAATTCTAATTCTAGATTACCTATTGATTTGAGAATAAAAAATTATGATGCGACATTTGTTAGTTTCTACATTAAATTTATATAATGTTTCTATTGTGTACACACCCTCCTCTGTTGAAATAATGGTTTCATCTTCTATACATTTACTAAGACTTAATTCTTCGAATTGTGCATACGCATCAAAGACCTGCGTAAAGTCTCTAACAGTGGTTACTGTTTGTATAGCTTCTTCATAAATATCTCTTGCCTAAATAAAAAAAAAAAAAAAGAAAAAAAATATAAATATCACGAAATGAGCACATTTTTATTTTAATTTATTATATATCAATAAATGATTACTCTCTCAAAGAGGCCACTGCGAACATAATAATCCGCTAATGAGTTCCACAGCGGCCCCAATTGATCGGTGTATCTTCTTAAACCACCTCTGATAATAGCATCTACGTTAAGAGATTTTATTTTAGAAGGATTTTTTGATATCAAATTACATAATTCATTCCACAATTGATGATTAGATTTTCCATGTTTTGATACAAAATCATCCTGATTAACAATTTGTGCAAGTTTTATGGCTGCTTCATCAAGCCTTCCAATAGATATTAAGTATTCAATATATTCCTCCGTGTCCTCTGGTGCCAACTACGATGCAATATTAAAATTTTAACTCTTTTCTAGTTATCCACTTTTAAATGTAACAATTTTATTAAGTCTTACCTTCAAATACCGCCTGAATACTCTGACAGATGTTTCGTAAACATTATGTTTCTTCAGAAAGTCTATGTAAAGTGGCCATATACGATGATGCTGTGTAATTGGAAGCGCTCTAAGAGAACGATCGAATACTTGACGAGTACGCGTTATGTAGCATTGTTTTGTCATAAGTATACAATAATCCATCCAAATACGTGGCATTTTATGCATAAATACTAAAGCTCTTTCAAATGCATTATTTACATCTTCGTAAAGAGGATCTGTTATACATCTTTTTTTTAATTGGCTTAATCGGTGTCTAAGATAGTTATACCATAATTTGTAACTATGAATGAAAGAGTAAAAAGAAAAAAAGAAAAAATGTAGTCTTTAAATAAAGTAACATAACGAACTAATGAAAGATTATACTACCTCCCAGGGAGTTCTGTTAAAGCACGTTCATAAACCATATTTAAATTATTACTCCTCGTATTTTTCAAATGGTCGATATAACGCTGCCAATGTTTTACGGAATATGGATTTCGTAAGATTTCCTCTTCATAAGGTAAATCCTCATCGTACTGCAATACGTGAAAAGAAATATAAATAATATTAAGTTAACCTCAATTTCACTCTATCGGTTTTTTCTATACATACAATATATTAAAATACTTACAAAAGTATATAAGTTTCCTTCGGTGTCTTTTCGTTCTATCATTTTAAATAATAATAATCACAAGAAATACGATCAAGATGTCGAAGCTACACAATTTTTTTTTAATATTGATAAAAATTTACAAAAAACGATTCGGCTATCCCGGCAAAGGATATAAATTTTGGATAAACAATGCCATCTGTCGATTTATTTTTCCTCCGTCGGTAAAATAGAAATTTCTTTCTTTAAAGATCGTTTATCAAGGCGAAAGAGAAGAATCTCTTACTCCCTTATTTTTATCCGTGAAATAGACGATTGTTTTTATTTATTAGAAATGTGTTAAATATATAATAATTGCAATTAAACTTAGAGAAGCGCATCGAAAAATTTTAATTCATTTATTCTTATACATTATTGTTTACGATTTTTAGTTTAAATAAAACATTTTTTATTGAACTTAAGCTCGCCATCATATCCATACATTTCAAAATTCAAGATATTCTATACTTACAATATACGTATGCTATCTCACAGATCTCTTTTATATGTTCTTACAAATATTATATATCATAGAAACATACAAAATATATATTTTACAAATAATAAGTTACACAAATTCTAATTTATATAAATGCAGCATACGAATTATTTGAAATATATTAATATCTCCTGAGCCTTATTTAAACACATGAGAGTGTATATAAAAATAATAGAAACATAATTTAAATTCTCTACTAATATATAATATATATATATATATATATATATATATATATATATATATATATTATAAACATTTGTACTGTTAAAAGAAATTAGAAAAACAATTTTAGTATTTCAGAAGTTTCTTCTTTCGTTTCTACGTTCGGGTCCTGCAAAAATGACTTAGTATGTATATCTTTTTATATTAAACGTGTCTATGTTTTTTTCCTTACCGATAAAGCTTAATAAAACAGGTAAAAAGATTAGCCCGTGCGCAGCACCAAAAAGTACAATTCCCAAATACATTCTAAAGTAGAAAATTCGAAATATTTGGCTTTTCGCAAATGCCAATACCGCGATACCCACAAACTTTGTTAAAGTGATACCGGAGAAGACCTAAAATCAATAACTTTATATTAAACGATATTTACGTTAAATCGGCAACATTATTTTCACTTTGATATCATTAATGTTACTTACGGAACTTCCTGTTGACGAAAGCGCTTGCGAAGTACGCGCTATTCTTTTACTCTCCGTTGATATTAAATAAGTGTGTACGATGTGACTACAAAATTCAACAGAAATTCCGGCAGCCTTTGGTAATAAATAATTATATATTAAATTATTTTTTATGACAAATTTATCAGCGTGGAAGATTCAAGGGACGCGATAATACTGACCATAACCAAATTAACAAGGGATACTGCATTCAATTGTATGTTCCACCAATACATAAGACCACCTAGATTTATAACGATCATCAATACCGTAACAACGACGACAATTGCAGAAAATAATGATATTCCAGTGAATAGTAACGTTGCGATAAAAATAACGGCCAATGACAAACTTATAGACGCGTACGTTTCTTTCCAGATCGTTAAATATTGTTCGTAAAAAACGTAGAAAATACTGAAATTATTACAATCGACAATGTTGAAGAGGATTACGATTTAGATACTTTCAAAAACTTTTATATTTCATAATCGTTTACCTGTATGGGAATACCGTAATCGTCCTATCGCTCAGATTAGCGTTATTAATCATTTTTGTAATATTAGCAGCTATTATTCGCGCGGCCCTTAATGATTCGTACCAGTCGCTAGACTTTTTCAACGGCGTATGATAACCCATAAAGTACGTGTCACCGATATCGGTCAAACCATAACGATCGTAGTAATAATTCATCGCCTAAAAAAAAAAAAAAAAAAAAAAAAATAATTAAGATAGAACATCGTAATGAAGTCTTTTATGTAAATATATGTTTATCATATCAATGGAAAATCTTACGTCGAGATAAGAAGGTCGACCAGCTTTAGCACAATCCTCATCCGGAATATCGGATACGAAGTAAGATATATATTTTCGAAAGTGCTTTTCGTCCGGTCGTAAAGTTCCATTGTTAATAGGTATTTCGCAGAGCTTGCATGTTTCTAAATCGTTAAGTATTATAAATGATAATTTATTATTTTTGTTCGACGTTAACTCGAAGATATATATTTTGGATGATAAAACAATCACCTTCTTTGTGAGGACAGAAGGAACCGTTGCCGGGAAAATATTTGCAGCATTTCTCGATAGACGACCAATCGAAATAATCGTCTATCCACGAGGAGGCAGCTTTCGATAAATACGATCTGGAAAGAAATAAAATAATAAGTTTTCTATTCGTTTGGACGAAATGAAATCGAATGAATGAATAAATGCGATCGCTAACATAGATGGCTGATTTGCCGCTGAATATATTTGGGTGTATAGAGAATCCACGTTACATCGTTGACCACCGCAAATTATATTTTGAACGTCGGTGTTGCTGTAATTTAAGCCTTCCGTTACTACAAAATATACAGGTGGTCCCATAGATAACAGATCCTCCATATACTTGAAAATAAGAAAACAAAGAAACACAAAAAGTGGTAGGATTGTTTTTTTTTTTTTTTAAGTAAAAATAATATTACTTTTGTAATTAGTTGTATTGTCTCGACGTGTATTACCTGGAAGTACTTTAAAACGTATGAATCTTCAGGCATTGATAATTTCTGATCTAAGCCAACTTCGATGTTAGGAAATACAGCGACGTGAACAGTGAACATAGCTATGAAAATAACCAAAACGGCGATTCTAATCGGTTTTTTCATAAGAAACGAAGTATAGATCTTCTCGAATAGACTATGTACTAATCCAAAGTTATCGCATTCTACGTGTGATCTTTTATTCGTTGATATGCAGCAGAGCACGTCTAATCGAGTTTGCTGAAAGAAAATTAATTTTTTATTTTAAATATTTCTAATATCGGACGCGTTAAAGTCGGTACATGATTTCCTTCCTTCCTTCTTTTCTTTTTTTTTTTTTTTTTTTTCGTTTTATATTAGACATCCACGTTACCTCCGATCTCCGGGAATCCAATGACAATAGACTAATAAAGGCAGTGATTTGAAGGATGAAATTGATTAAAATAGACAAAGATGCATACATCGCGAATGTATTAACTGCTGGCATAGATGACAATGTACCTAAAATCATTTATTGCAATTATCGTATTATTTTCGTCGTATACTTGGATACATTATCTCTTTTTTATCTCACCGATTAGAAAGCAGGATAATTCCGACATGCTGGTTAATAACATCGAAGGTCCGACCTTGGCTGTGATTCTACCTAGATGTTCTGGTATCGATTCCTCTGGATTTTTGGGATTTCTTTGATGTGTGTGTACTAAAATAAAAATATTATCGACTCCAACGGCCAGTACTAGGAAAGGAATTACCTACGTACAATCGTCGATATGAAAAACTTCATATTTTTCAAGAATTTTGTTTGTTAATTTATACAAAGTAAAAACACGATAACAAATCGAATTACCTCGATCGTAAGCAAAGTAGTAGGTACACCAATGTATCCGAAAATTCCCAGCGAAGAAGCTACCGATGCGATTACTATAATAATACCACCAATACTAACAACAATTTTACTCGAACCCTAAAAAGCAATTTCGTCGATTTTTAATTCGCTGTTATCTTTGTCGAATTTATGTATATATTTAAGATCGATGTATTACAAAACATTTTTTAACGGAGCCTCTCATTCTTCCTAGAGCAAACGATATGTAGAGGAACATAATTAGATAACTAATTATCATTGTCTTCACTTCCGCCTTCGACGTTCTATCTAATTCATCTTGAATAGATTTTTCTGTTACGTAGGCCACATCCATAAAATCAGGTTTATCATGTATTATCCATTCCTTCATAAAATTGATAAACCTTTGTTCCACAGAAACAAAATTTTATGAACGAAATTCGTATTGTTAATCGATTTTTATTAAATCGACAATTGATTGTAAACCACATTTATCAATAAGAAACTTTTTTTCAACCCTTATATCAGGCAACATCTTTCTACAAACTTGTAATAAAATTTGTTGCCTACAGTAAGGAGCTTTCAACAACCCCTTGTAATAGACAATGCCTTCATACATTCATGTAATAAGGTGTTGCCTATAGTAAGGAGCTTTCAACAACCCCTTGTAATAGGCAATGCCTTCATACATTCGTGTAATAAGGTGTTGCCTATAGTAAGGAGCTTTCAACAACCCCTTGTAATAGGCAATGCCTTCATACATGAATGTAATAAGGTGTTGCCTAGTACGAGGATTAAAAAAAGATTAATAGATGACTTCTTACGATTATTGACAAAGTATGTATATATATATATATATATGTTAACGTATACCATAAAATAACACGAAAAAAATACCTTTCTTCCCATTTGATAACGGGCTTGAGTTTTTCCTCGTCCAGATGATTATTCATTAAAAATGAAAGAATCAATCCGTTCGCCTTTATATAATCCGAAGAATCGTAATGGAATTCATTTTCTTTTAAGAACCCGCCAACTGCTAAAGCAGGAAATATTGGCCCTTTGTATGGTGCCATGCATTCCGGATTAAATGCATTTCTGAAATATATTTAATATTATCAACGTTCGTTCGTGGGAAAACATTTATTTTCTCACACTTACTGCATACACTTGTAAAGATGATCCAAATAGTTGATCTCGTATCCTTTAACTTGTGAAGTTTGATTAAAAATTGATATATCGTTTTGAAAATATCCCCATAAACTTTGCACCGTACAATATGATACGGACATTGGGCCGAGAAAATCATTGTAAACGGGTGCATAACAATAACGTTCCATGCTCTCGTCAGTTTCACGACCAAGCTACGAACGAATGTGTCTAATAAATATTACGATTACTAATCGACAATTTAATAAATCATCTACCTGTAAAACTTTTTCTTGAAGATCATAAACCGCCAATAAAAATGTCTTGTTAAAGACAGGTCCATATTCTTGAACACCATTCGACGTATTGTGTAAAACCTATAAAAAAATTTCGATTGTAATTCGTAAAGATATTTCGGCTAAACGTTGTCGAAACTAGGGAAAGACATAGCACGTACCTTATCGATGCCAACTGGCTTTATATAAATTTGTTCGGTTCTATAAAATGGGCGGAAACGTGTGTCAAAATAATCCTTCTCTATTCTCGATCTGCTATCGGGCGATGCCCATATTTCTATCGGATTGACCGTTATTACGAGATATTTAAAGCCATAACTCATTCCCAAAATCGCGTAAGACGAGATGAACAACGATAGGATTGGATATGTCGCAAATACTGTTGATTCGATCGGCATTGCATTAATTTACATGGGTGATATTTAAAAAAAAAAAAAAGAAATAAAAAATTGATTCACAATGAAATACGTGATCGTGTATCAGGGATTTACCTTTACCCCATCCATAAAAATATCCCTCGAAGATACTTCGAAAGATTCTATTACAATCTCTTCTTTTTTCCGAATGATTTTCATCGTCATCGAAATCTGTATAAAAAGGTATCGTCAATCCTTTAACGATTAAACGATTAATTTATATTTATAAATAATCAAAACCTATTGTTTGCAATACATACTTCTCTTTTTCAATTTTTGTAGATACAAATAAGAGAATGTAAAGAGTGACAACGTAATCAGTAAGACGAGAATCGCAGCGATAATGCCATAACCATTTTTACCCAAGAGGGTAAAATTGCCGGAATCGATCGTTAGTTTCGTTACGGGACAAGCTGATGGACAGTCGACGCAACTGCAGCTATGCGAGGAATTCTGTTTAAATTGAAATAAAAAAAGAAAGAAAAGATAGGTATATTTAATCGAAATGTTATCGAAAAGTATTTCAGTTATTTTAATTAGTATTTTAATTGGTATTATAATTAGGTAAAATATTGATGAAATTTTTTTAAAAACTCACGTCGTAAGGCTCGCTGCACGGTTTTACGACTGCGGTCCAAGGATCATTGTGCCAAATATCCGGACGATCATAGATGTTATTGATTTGAAACGGTACGAATTTGTTATCATTTATGCTGTTCATATAGTCGTACCATCTTAACAAAAAAAAAAAAAAAAAAAGAAAAATAAGTAAGGCAATGCGATTGGTGTTTCTATTGTACGTAAATATTTAAAAGAAGATCCACGACTTACTTTCTTGCCGTGCATCTGCTCGCACCGTGAGAGCCACAGGCTATATCCATCGCCAAACTACCACTGGACGGATTAATTACGTTTTTACACGATTCAAACGTTTTACTTATAAATTCTTCGGCCACGTGTATCTGAAATTGAAAGCATGATTCTTTTTTTTCTTCTGATTTTACGTTAATCGAAATCGAAAATAGATCGTTTTTCTTTTATCTTCCTTATATTTTTGGACGGTAAAACCATGGGATAAAAAATAATTCTAAATATTTTATATCATTCATAATTAGAGTAGTCACCTCGAGTTCTTCGACGTAATAAAAATCGTTCTCGTCCATTTTGGATTTGGTTACGTTCATGAATTTGCTCTGATTCGCACTGCAGGAATAATCGCATATGTGCCGGAACATGTTTCTTAAACACGTGGTACACCTCCCAAAGATACCTTCGGCCATATTCATATTCAGGTCGATGGTAAAAATTTGCTGGGCACTGCAGCAGGTTAACGGATTGTCTGGCAAAGAAACGAACATGTCGCTTGTGATCATGTCACATGGAAATAGGAAAATTTGGATATTTACGAAGAGATGTTATACCGACCGGTGTTCTCGAAAAAATGTGGACATCTTTTTCGTAGGATATCCGTAGCCGTTTTATTTCCTATCGGTTTAGCAGGATCATTCGACACGCACGTTCGCGGTTTAGTACCGCTTTTACCACATTCACCGTACCAAACGCAAGTATCGTTCCCGTTAATTGGCGCACACACATTGCACAACACGATTAATAACAAGCCGAGATTTAGAGCCTTCATAATTGACGCGGATTAAAAAAAAAAAAAAAAAAAAAAAAGAAAAGAAGAAATAAGATCGGTCTCTCGGTTAAAACGAAATATACTCCTTTCGGCTCACTCGAGAATAAAATAAAATCGACTGGTATGAAAGTCAGGGAAACTGATAAAAATTATGTCGAACGAAAAAAAAAAGAAAAGAAAAGAAATGAAAAGAAAGAGAGAAAGAAGGAAAGATCACGTCGTTCGATTCGTCCTCATTCTCGACGTATTCCTTACGAAAACTAACGCAAAGGCAACACACCCGTTTTGACTCGCGTTCCAATCGAACGTCTGAACGAGCCGTTTCATGTTCTCTCGATATCAGGTCAAAGTTTTATACTTTAAGCGAGATCCCTTATCTCGCAGGTGAGCACTTCGATGGACCGTTTATCTCGGCGTCAGCATACTTTCCTTACGAAGTCTTTACTTTTTTCTCAACGTATACGCGCGCTCCCCTACCACTACCTAATGATTTTTTTCAAAGTAAAATCTTAGAACGCGTAGAACAATATTATATTAATTGCTTAGAACGATAACTTTACGATAACCAATCCTCAATCATTTTTTTTTTTTTTTATCGAAACACCTGAAACACCTGCGCGACTTCGTTATCGCCTTGTCTTCGAATCAGCGATAACATTTATTTCTTTTGTAACTTACGTGTCAATAAAATTTCACGTTACAGAGAATAATGGTCGGTTGTGTCTAGAGGAGAAATTTTCGATTAAGAGTAAAAACGAGTATTTCACGAGTTATTCTTATCGCTTTCGTGGTAAATTGTTGTTCGCGCTTTAAAAGATATAAAAAGGAGGATGGAAAATCAATAAGTTTTTTCTTTTGTTTTTTTTTTTTTTTTTTTTGTCTTACGTTTGAAACAACGGACGGAGAAAGTAGTAGGAGTAACATTGAATGAATAAATAAGCGCATTATTTCCATAATGAATAATCATATTTTAATGACTCAATGATTGTACAAATGGGTCACTCTTAAACGTCTCCGCTTAACCGAGGAACAATAACAATAAATACAGCAATCATCGTAATCATAATATTCATTACTGATATATCGTTACGTAATTAGATGAAAACGGAAACGAGATTCTTGTGCTGTATTTTCCATTCATACGTACAGTTAAGATTCTTTTCACCTTGGTTCATCGATCAACGTTTTACATAAACGAAAGGAAGAGATTTTTCTTTCGAAAGACTCTCTCGTAAGATCGTCTTTACGTAGCCTTAATCTTCGTTTCGTTATCACTCGAAACCCTCCCCCCTCCCCCAATATTTTTCCCCCATATCCCCTTGTCTACCCAACCCTTTTATTCCCTATTTATATAATCTACTACCCCCAAATACCACTGAGTTTTACGTGACGCGAATCGCGTTTTCTCTCAGTTTCTTTTTCTCTTTCTCTTCCTCTGTCTCTTTCTTTATCTCTCTTCCCCTCTCTCTCTCCCTCTCCCTCTCCCTCTCCCTCTCTATCCTCCGATATATTCGGTGTCCATAATTATAATACCGAAGGTATCGCCATATCATAATCAAATATATTATGTTCAACGGTAGCGATAAAGTTTATATCAATAAAATTTCTGGAAGAATGTCAATAATGTAATAGACGATAAATCGTTCGACGATCCGTTGCGACCGGGGCGAAAAATATGAAACTCGGTACTAGGCCAACTATTGGGATACGTCTCCGAGCTAGAAATTATTCTATTATCAGCGAGCATTCCTTCGACCCGCTCGTCCTCATCTACGAGAGTAGGGTAATCTCTTTGAATGTTTCAATCGAAAGAAAAAAAGATTCGCTTAACTTCATCCACGTAATATACCTCCACCCCCCCTTTCCCCATAAGTTTTCTCTATAAATTCGAAAACGTAATCGAGAAAAATAACGGAGGATTTGATTTACGGATAAAGAACGATTTTAATACTCGCTTCTATCCCACTAAGAGCTTCTTACTCTAACTCGAACGGAATCGTTGCTCGAGCAGAGCCAGCCATCCTTCAAGCCTTCCGCTTGATTTCTTTTTTTTTTTTCTCCTTTTCGTTTCGAAAGGTGTCGGAATGCTTTTTCAACGCGTGCACCTATACGTCGAGTATAGGTAGGAAAAAAGGTATCCGCACCGTGAAATTATCTTATAACGACGAGGCAAGCAAAGAGAGAGAAACAGAGAGAGAGAGAGAGAGAGAGAGAGAGAGAGAGAAAAGGAAAAAAAAATAATAATATTCGACGAATGAGATCGCATCCCCTTTTCTTTCTTCGGACGTAAGAGAGGCGCGTTCGAGATAGCCGCGTCTTTTATTTTATTTTCGAGCTATCCAACGGAGAAAAAGGAAGCTCTCCTCTCCCTCTTCGTTTTATCTGCTATCTTTCGTGTCTTTTCAATTGATTGTCGTATCTCGTGGAATAATTATGCGCGAAATCGACAACGAAATTAAATTCGCTAATCTCGATCGCGCGATTAATATAATCTCCCCCCCCCCCTAATCGCCCGTATTTCCTTCTTCAACGTTCAAGATAGCGAAAAGTTCAGCGAAATCAAAAGGAGACAACGTTATTTTCGTAGAGAGGTATCGATATCGGCTATCGAAATTAATAGTACGATGACTCGAAACTTTCTATCGATTGACGTTGAACCTCGAGCGATTTTATCGACGTTATTTTATCGCGTTTATCAATAAACGTCGAAGATTCAAGCTGGGGGCTTATCGAAGCGTCTACAACCTATATACGTACTCCTCTCTCTCTCTGTCTCTCTCTCTCTCTCTCTCTCTATGTTTCTTTATTTTTTTCTCGATCGAATGGAAATCAACCGAGGAATTTCTTCTCGGACGACGATGTTAAAATTCTTTGTCAGTCCATTCTGGGACGAGGAGAAAAAGGAATGTCGACTCCCGCTCGGAGACGCGCCTCGACAGAATTTATACAATAAAATTTATATATAGTAGATAATGCAATAATTCGAGCAACAGAAGGTCCTTCGTAAATTTCTTAAATCTGCACGTGTGTGTCGCCTATATTAATTAATAAGTAGGTTTCTTATTATTTTTTTTTTTTTCGCTGTCAGATCTTAACCAATGCCTTAATTAGTTATACTTTGTGTATGCGCGCTTGTGTGTCTCGTGTGTGTGTGTGTGTGTGCGTGTGTGTGCGCGCGTGCGTGTGTCTCTGTGTACGTGTCCGTGATCGTGTGTTCATTTGCATGTACGGTTTGAACGTGTGTTTTAAGTGTATCTTTATATTACATATCGAATCATCGTCCGCTTCAAACTTTTCACACTCGTCGCATACTTTCGCGCGACCATTTCTCTCTTTCTCTTTGTCTCATTTATTTTTTATTTTTTTGTGTTTTTCTTTTTCTCTTTTTTTTTTTTTCTTTTATTTCCTTTTACGAACGTTTATTTCTACGTTAAGGTTTCTTAGACCTTGGAATTACGTACTAAGGACCTCCAGTACTCCACGATGTTTCTCAGCCTCTAATGTCTTTTCTACGTCGAGTTCCGTCAATGTTCGACTCATCGACGTGTTTCACGTGATTCCTTCTTTCTTTCTCTCACATTCATTCTTTCTCTCATCTTTCTTCCTTCCTTCCTTCCTTTCATTTTTTTCTAGGATCGACAATAAGGGATCATTATCGCGCAATATTCGACAAAACTCTCGTTCGAATAGTTCCCTTTATCCTTTTCTTTTCCGTCATGCGATTCGTACTCGACTTTGAGAAGCATCGAAATGGGAAATACATGATCGTGTTAATGTTCAAACGTTTGGAATCTGATCGTCCGAGAAAAAAGAAAAAATAACAATTCTTTTCGTGATATCTTAATAACGATTGACAATTATTTCTTTCTTTTTTTTTTTTTTTTTAGTTTGCAGAACTATCTATGTAAATTGTTGTACGAATTACAATAAAAAAAAAAAAAAAAAAAAAAAATGCAAAGGAAAAATAAGAAGGAACCTTTCGACGATTAGAGAAAAACAATCGACGCTACTCGCTGTCAGAGGTTTGCGTTTCAAGCAGATCTCATAACGATCCTCGTACACCCTGTTTCTAATATCGCGATTTGACAGGCCTTTAGTGAAACCGGGCGTCCGATTTTTAAGGAAGAAGAAAAGAAAGAGCTTGCACTTGATGGCGCGCTTTTTATCGATACCAGACTCGGCCGATCGTCAATAATGGATCTATAAAGAGAACTGTATTTCTTTTAATATTCGATCTCTCTTACTTTCGTGCGAACGCGACTTTTCACGTGAACTTGCAGAAAATTATAGCACCCGACGTTAACAAAAAAAAAAAAAGAAAGAAATATATAAAAAGAAAAAGAAAAAAAGAAGGAGAAAGAAACGGGATTTAGCGATTAAAATCCTAACGGAATTTCGATAGAGATTGTCGTTTGTGCCATTTTAATTAGAGAAAGCTCAACGCGTTATTCAAGGGGACCTGCCTGTTACGCATCGAGATTTATGATTTTTACAATATTTATTAATTCGCACATGTGCGATCATGTCTTCTCAAATAATCTGATAAGGATCGAACAAGGACCGAATGTGTATACACTGGAGTAAGGCAATAATCTTTTCTAATTAATTTCGCAATCGGGTCAATATTATTCTTCGAGATTAATCGTTCGTTCGTAATCGATAACCGATAATCGTGAAACGAATAAATTTACCAGGTGACCTTCGTGAAATTTTGAAAGACATCAATGGATCTTAATGGCGTAGAAAACAATTACGTATATACGTTTAATATTTCTTTAACGCATCCCTAATTCTTTTTCTGGTCTGTCGTAATTAATAACGTAATGCTTCCCCCCGATCAATCGTTATCGTTCGTTATCATTATTCCATTAACTCGTTTACCGATTAACACACAATGTATTATAATTATCGAGGATTTATCAATTGATTACACTTTGCCCGACTCCAGTGCGCACGCGTAAAAATGAAATCTTTTTCGTTGAGATCCGAGATAAGCACCGACGACTTTGTACTTAAATGTGCCTGCACATGTGTGTACCGTCTCATAAAAATATACGCTTCGTATTTGAGATAGAATGATCTAAAGTAAAATGAAGTGTACAATCTCAAATGGGGGCGTTCTATAAGCTCGCCCATGTACACAGAGAGTAATATGGCCCTTTAAATATCGCGAATATACATACAAGTTATGTGTGTCTCTGTCCTCTGTCCTCTTTATATATAATGTATATGTATAGATCTATTAATAAATACATCATAATAATTACATCACCGACGGATACGCTAATAATTGACGGGATTCTACGAGTATCGATTAAATATCGAATGGAGCCAATTTATTCGTTATGAAGTCTAAATCGGTACGGAAATCATAACGATGAACGCTCTCCTCTGTTATTTTTATTCTTTCTTTCTTGCTTTTTTTTCTGCTTTTTTTTGTTCGTATTTTCCTTTTTTTTCTTTTTTTTTTCTTCTTTTTTTTTCATTAAGAGATCCTTATTTGCGAGTATCGTTAAATTTGCGTTACACATTCGAGTTCGAGATAACATCGAGCTTGATATTTTGTTCCCCGTAGATCTCGAAGAGCAAAAATAAAATGTTCTTATACCCATTAGAATGGAGTACGTTAAATATGGAATTATCATTTGGCGTTATAGGATAATAAAGAAAAAAGAAAAATCTTTCCGGTCTGGGAAATTTGTCTATGCAGATATAATATCCAAGACGTTTTGACGAGATCGGCCGACTTCGAATCACACTAAACATGATCGCGTGCTCTCTTTCTTTCTCCTCTCGTCGCGCGCGGCATTGTTGACCGACTTATATAATATATATGTATGTATGTATATATGTAATGTATTATATTATGCTTACGAGTGACGTATCCAAACATCAATGTCGCGCAATCATTTAATTCCTAGTGTAATAACGATCCGAATCGACAATGTCGAACAACGCTCTTCTTTCCTATTTTTTAGTTTCTCTATCTCTCTCTCTCTCTCTCTCTCTCTCTCTCTCTCTCTCTCTCTTCTAACTTTTTATTTCCGACTCTTCCTCTTTCTTTCCTTTTCTTTCTATCTGTTTTTTTTTTTTTGTATTTTTAAAATTTATTTTCGACGAACGTAACAAAAGTGATTAATAATTAAGTTTGCGAGAGAAATAAGAATGAATATCGTCTCTACGACGTCAGTCTACTCGCCACGCTCGAACGGAAGATCGACCTTGCGAATTGTGCGACGACAGTATATATCAAAGTCTGAGTATTAAGTGTACTATCAAATTCCATTAAATTACTAATTAAATTCCAGTCCATCGTTAAATACTGGCTGACGATCTTCGGCACGATTGTCATGGCAAGGTTTAAGAAGAACCAAACTGGCAACGACGAACTCGAACGTAGTACATACCCTACATATAGAAATCTATCGCGACATATGTACGGCCGGAGTCTCGACGATCTCGAAGAAAAAATCGAGGAGGATAACGCGGATCACGTAGGTTTTACGGGACTCGAATTATTATAATATATATATATATATATATATATATATATATATATATATAATAAATATATATATATAAGAGGGGGAATCCCTCCTATCGATCGTAGGAACGAACTGAATTCTAATCTTGCAGCGTATCCCAATGAATTAATTTATAGATCATCCGATCCTTCATTTTTCGAAACGATATATGTCGGTGTAAATTATAAAAGTGTTCTCGATTCGGAGGTCTATGGTGATAATTATTATATGGACAAATCATGTTTATCGTTCATCTCTCTTTTACGTCTTAATTCTAATTATTTCTTTCGTCGAATCAATTTCATTATCAACGACAAATATTTGTTTTAACTCGAATATCGACTTGGTTATAGATCTTTTTTAAGACGTTTTTCGCGAGACGAATACTGCAAGGGATACGAACAGAGATTTATCAGACAGAAACATTTCCTTCTCTCGCAGAGGAATCCTCGCGGTGTGCTCGTTGTTTCTCCTTTCTTACTTTCTTTCTTCTCTCTATCTCTCTATCTCTCTCTATCTCTCTCCCTTTCTCTCTCTCTCTCTTCATTTTTTTGTTTACTAACAATAAAGAAGATCACGCGATTTCGTTCGTTCGATAGAATCGATTCGGCGGTTCGGCCGTGCCACGCGCGATTTCCCTAATTAACGAAATCTATTAATCCAAGTTATGTGTTAAACGTGTATGCGTGTTTATAAGTGAGAGTGTTTGCGCGAAACGAGTCTGTGTAGATTTGTTTGTGTTTGTGTTTGTATACTGTGTGTGTGTGTGCGCGCGCGTGCGCGTGTGTGACTGGTTCCATTTTTTTTTCTCCGTGTCTCGTTTCACGCGCGTGTTTAACGTGTATTTGAGTGTACGTATATGTATCCGTATGTGTTTTCTGTATTTTTATATTTATATATATTTTTTGTTGTAGGTATTCATCTATATGGATACTTTCTGTCGTCTAATTTACACGAATTAATCCTTCGATACCGGCTTAAATTTATCGTTATACCCATTAACAACGTGTTTATATATATATATATATATATATATATATATATATATATATATATATATACATATATATATCTATTGGATGTCGTTTAGTTCCGTGCCGATGCTTTTGGTGTTCCTCGTGCTCGTTCGTTTCGCAGTTTAATTTATCAGTTTTCTTTTACTTTTTTTTCGTTCTTCTTTTCTTCCCTTCTCTTTAATAATAAATTCTATGAGCTCCTTTAAGATCGTTTCCTCTCGTTTCTTTTCTCTTTTGTTTTTTTTTTTTATCTTTTTCTATGCATTAACTTTTTTTTTTTCCTTTATCACGTATCACGACGAGCTCAGTATGAAATTCGCATTCGACCTCGCGCATCCAGACCATTTCATTTTTTTTTCTCTTTTTATATATTATAAGTAACGTTAAAAATAAAGTCTGCTATATCGGTGAGGAAATCCGAGTTCGAAAGCGAGTCAATGCATATTCTATCTCTCTTTCTTTCTCTCTTGTTCTTTCTTTCTTTCTCCGTCTCTATTTTTTTAATTTTTTTTTTTTTGCGAAACTAACCCGGGGAAACCGTGGTCGACGAACAATAAAATTCATAAACTTCCCCTACCCCAATCCCCTTAGTTCCCATATGTATAATATACATATATATACATACATATATATATATCTATATATATGTATATATTATACAATTACATAATCATATATATATATTTGTATATATAATATATACGACTTCTTTTAATTGATTCTTTATATCGCTATGGTTACTCGGTACATCGTCGTTTTACTCAGATCTTTAAGACTTGTCCTTCGTTATAATTTGTAATAATAATGGTAATAATAATGATCATCGCCGTGAACGACGATCACGATAATGCCAATGGCGAATACTAATAATAATAATAATGATAATAATAATAATAATAACAATAATGATAATAATGATAATTATAATAATAATAATAATAATAATAGTAATCATAAGTAATAACGATAGCGACGATGATGATAAGAATAGTAAGAATAACGACAATATACATAATAACGATAATAATAATTAAGTTGTAATTGCAAGGACATCATCATCATCATCATCATCATCATCATCATCATCACCATCATTACAATATATACACAGGGTCGATCGGCTGACGCTCTGCGCTTTGCCGTCCACGCGAAGAAACGCTCGTGAAAGTGGAAGGAAGATATTATATCGTCTTTTTTCTTTCTATTTTTTTTTTTTTCTTTTTTTCTCTCATCCTCTTTCTTCTTTTTTCCTCGCCCTTTAACGGCGAATGAAAAAAGAAGGCTACCCCATCGGAGCAATACCGTTACGGTAGGAACGTAAATGCGGAAAACGAAAAAGGGAACGACAAAGAATCTCGCATGCTACGCGACGCGATGCGAGAGCGTTTACGCGCTCTAATAATTTATCGCGCTGACGTTCTCGGTATTATTCCGCTTCCTTCTCGCTTATCTCACATTCCCCGTGATTAATTTTTGGTTCACGGTGATTAACTAACGTTAACGAGATTCTCTTTTCGAGCGGCAACGTAACCGTACCACGGATGGACGCGCCGTCGGACGATAAACCGGATCGCGAGTGACGACACGATCTGTGACACGATCGACGATTATTTATTATCCCGTGATTAAATCTTCAACGAATTTTCAACGCGAGAATTTTCAACGAATTATATTTAGTTGTTGTTGTTGTTGTTGTTGTTGTTGTTGTTGTTGTTTTTGCTTGGAAGACGAAAATGAGGATAAAGGAAGAATATATGCGTACCGTATCGCAGGAGACGGAAGGAGGAGCGGATGGATTTTGTCTTCGTTTCGTCTCGTTTATTCCTTAACGCGTGGGCGGCGAGCGTGGATATTTCCTAATTAAATCACACGCCAATTAACCATGGAGATAACGCGTGTTGTTACTTATCCTTTCTTTGGTATATCGGCCTCTCACTCTCGTTCTATATTTCCTTCTTCCCGTTTTAATTGTCGTCGTCTGGCCTTACTACGCATCGGTAGAAGTAATAATCGTTCCGTTCGAATTATTTATTCGAACGAATACGGATATTCTTTATTTAACGAGTTAGTCCCTGACGTTCGAAACTTAAACGTGATTATTAAAATTAGATTGTTGAGCACAATTGCTGATCTCTATGAGAGATTTCCTTGAGGCGCTGTGGCTCGAGGTCATGTCCGTGAACTCGCCGGCCGACTTACCCTTTCTTGGTAACGTCGTCGCCTCGCCTAGCGACGGTAATTCTCGGGGCTTCCAAATTGGCGAACCTACGAAAAGTATATACGTCATTGACATAACGTAAACACGTATACGTCGAATTTAATTCATTATCAAGCGTTCTTACCAAGCTCTTTTACTGTAATGGGTTGATAATTCTCTGGCTGATGAGAAGACTGAATGAGCCTGGCTTGGCTGCCGGTACTTCCTGCGGAAATGGTCGAAGTAGTGCTTAGTGTTAAATGATTCGGTGTACGGCCCAGATTAGTCTTCTTCTCGCCTAAAAAAGCTTGAGAGTCTTCCTCTCCTTCGGACTTTGTCCCCGAGTCCATTTCAACTTTGACCTCGCCTAAATTCGAGATAAAAATGAGAGACGATATCAGTCGAGGATTCGTAATAAATAATTTCAAGAATTCTTATGTTACCTGTAGTATCGCTTATGGTCTTGCTTCTCGTACGAAATGTTATCTGTTGTTGGCTCATGGCTGGTTCCTCCATATCCTTGTCCTCCGAACTCTCGTGTTCCACCGATTGCTTCGAATGACTGTACTTTCGCTTGGCATTGTGCGAATTGCTCAACAATTGCTGTTTTATAGCTTTTTTCGACAACGTTCCCGTATTCACCATTGCGTTACCATTACCATTTTGACCTTGTACCTGAGCCACCTGCTTTTCAAATTTTTCTACATGTCCGGTCGACATTCGAGGCGCGATCGTCATCGGTGGTTGATTTAGATTTTGTTTCGTCGAAGGAATGCTCATATTTCGGACCGATTCTCTTATTATTTGTCGAATCGTTTTTAGGAACGCATTTCTAAATTCCGTAGTACTGAAATTATACGATATCGTATGTCCAAAAGTGACGTTAACGAGTACTTTATATATATATATCAAATTAATATTATAGATGACGAAGTGAGTTTGAACAACGAGCCATACCTATTGGAAAGTACGTATACTTTTTCCGATCTTCTCTGTAATTGACTTCTGAGATGTATCAACTCCCATAGGAAATGCGATTCCATATCTTTAGCCGAACTGGCTCTTACTTGAACTTCGGTAACAGGAATCAAAACTTGATAACGAATTATTTCTACCTCGCTGGAATTCGCTTTCGTGGAAACTCCCTAGAGATTATCGGGTACATTTTTATTAGATTATTCGCATATACATACATACATATATATATATATATATATATATATATATATATATATATATATATATATATATATAAAAGTCTACCATTACCATGAGCTTTTTCTTTTGTCTTAATCTCTCCTTACACAGGAACACGACGGCGGATTTGAAAACGAAACACATGGCGTGCAATTCCAAGCCTTTCTTTATCTTTCCAAGAAAGTCCGAAATATTTAGCCACTCGACGCCGCCGTAATACAAAAGATCTCCAGGACTCAAATCGATTGGCTAGATAGAGAGAGAAAGAGAAAGAGAGAGAGAGAGGACACGCATATAATAATAATCATTATTATTGTAAAATTATTTTATCAACCTGTTTGCAAGATTTTTGATGTTGCCTGAACAGATGATCGAAAATAGCTCCGTATTCCTCGTGAATCCTTTGCATCTCGTTAATGTGCTCCGCCACTTTCTCCATACCTTTAAGGGCCTCTGAAATCGATCGCTTTACTTAAGTACCATAATCCAATTGTATAATTCCCGATCCCTTCTATTACCTATCAAATGTTGATGCTCCTCGCTTCGCTCGTCCGTTAGATTTCTAAGTTGTTGCAAAAGCAACGGATACTTGAGTATTCTTTGAATGGGCTTTATCAAGTACGATTCCAACGTCGAGGAGTGTTGCTGACGCGGATTTCTCGCTTGGAGAAACTCTTGTAAAGCTTGATTTCCTTCGTCTATGGTAATATAAAATCGTTGAACGGTTCGTTGAGTTCATTTATATATATCTCTATATATTTACAAAACTCGCGAATCTTTCGATCGTTGACTACGACGATTATACTCACTTGGATGTAAAACTTTTTGGGCCTTCGAGTGGCTGGCGCAAAACGAGCTGTACAGCTTGAAGTGATTTACGTAATATAAGAAGGCACTTCCAATGGAAAACAGAACACCCTGTAATAAAGATGGGAAACGATCGTAGATCATTTCGAGATCGGGATCGATCGTAGTATCTTACCTTAAATTGACTAGGATGGTCAAAGCTGTTAAAGTCCGCCTCCATCTCGATCGCGTGATCAAGATTTTGGAGGAATTGTCGTTGAAACGTAACTATCTCCTGGATATTTCCGAATAGTGCATTTATCTCGGCATTCGATAGGAAGGTCTCGCGTTTAAGGGGCTCCAAATAGTTTTCCAGCAAATTGTTTAAATTCTGTAAAACGAGATATTGTAGATTGAAATTGTGATATAACGATCGACGGCGCCGAGGCTCGTCCATCGTAATCGTACCTTTACATAAGTTCGTTCAGTCTCGATCAGTTCCAATATCACTTTCTTCAGTTTTTCAGCGTCGCTCAGCTGCCTGCTTGGTGTTAGGGCTTGCGAATGAGTACTGACGACGCTTCCGGTGGGACTCGACTTTCTGGTCTCACCGGGCGATCGGCAAATACCCGTTACTTGTTCCGCAGTTTTTAATAAATTCTCAATCTCGAATGAATTCGTTCTCGACGTTTGCTTACCATTTTCGATATGCGAGGTCGTCGTACACTCTTGCATGAGACTTTCTTTGCCTGGAAAATCAATACGGACACCACGATGTACCTATAGAGCGAATCGTTTGGGGAATAGCTCGAATAGATCCTCGATGGAAAAACTTGAAGAAAACGGGAAGGAAATATTTCTCGATGGGAAAATAATAAAAAAAAAAGAAAAAAAATTTGTTAAACAACGTTATCGATCGAACGTATGTGTCATCAGGTTGAAAACCGTAGGAACGAAACGCAAGTGCGGTGCATCGAGATCGCATTTCTTATGTTCCGTTGCGCGTTATAACAAGTTTTTGCGCGTAAGTTCTATTTTAAATATCCATCCGCAATATGGAAATGCGACGAAAAAACTCCGTAGGGAAGCATATAATTTTATCGATCTCGAATCAAGGCCCAGCCGTCCCCGCGTTCTATTTTTTCTCTCTGTTGACGGTCAAAGGATTATAGTCGCTTCATTAGACTCTGAACTAATGAGATCGTTACAGAGTGAAGAACGAAAGGCCTCGAGAAATATGGAAAGAGTGTCCTGCAATGCATGAGGACACCTTGGTACATAAGAGACGATATAAAATTAACAAGACTCACTCCATCCGGGAGCTGGTACTATCAGGCCGGATATCATTTCCTCGCTTATGACTGGCGGATCGGAAGGTGGAGGAGGACAAACCAGACTTTCGATGATGTCGTCGGTGACTCTCATGATGCCGGTAAGATCCGGTGGTTCGGTTCTCGACGATCTCATCATCATGCAGAGACCCACTTCTTCTTGAAGAACGCTTTCCAGATACATCATATCCAAGTCGCTCACTATTGCCCCGTTGATCACCATTATCTCGTCGCCCTTAATAATCCCTGAAAGGTGTTACGTTATCGAATGACGCGTTCGAACGAAGGGACGCGGGAAGAAACTTACTCGGGGGAATATGTCATTCCGTTTTACCATGGCCCGTTAAAAAGAAGACCATGAGGAATAAATAAGCGCTATAAGAGAGCTTGTATGTCAAAGCGTATTCCGATAACTTTGTTCAAATGTGCAGTAAAGCGTGACGAATCCGGTCTTTCTCAATGACATCGATATACGCGCGCTGCCACTTGGCACGATTAAAATAATATCGTTAAGGTCGTTTCTCACACTCCCGCATTCCCGAACGAGCATGACCTTTAAAACTCATGTTCCTCGGGTGACATTAAATCGAGACTCACCGTTCTGCATAGCCACACTTTTATCTTCGACTCTGCTAACGTAACAGCAAAGCTCGTCCTGTCGATCAGAATTTTCGATTAGTTCGGCCTCCACGGAGAAGCCCCACATCTGTTCCAAAGTGTTCCTTTGCAATTCCACCTGATACAAGATCTTAGCGCAGACCTCGACGATCTCGTGCGTATGCAACTGAAGAAACGATTAGTTTTTCTAACATAATTTTCTTTCCTCTAATTCTTAGATGAGGTTTCTTCCCTATCGGTAACTTACGTATGTTTCGATCAAATCGGTCCTATGTGGTACAAAATAATTGTGATCCTCCATGTCCCGTCGTTTCTTCACACGTACAAAGTGCTCCATAGGATTGAGATTCTTTCTGTTACAAGCGCTCGCTAAAAATTCTTCTACCGTCATAGCATCGCGTAGGAAAACCGAAACAAGCTAAAAAATCGAGGATATAACGATAAGGATGTAACCTAATCGCGAACTCGACGTACCGCAGCCCACTAAGAATAATTACCTGATTATCCGGCACGGATACTTTAACGGTCTTCTCTTCGTCTCTGGAGGATATTTGGAGTGACCTTCGGCTAGATCCGCTGTTCGACCTAGATAAAAGTGGTGGTCTTCTCTTGGTAGCGCCACGGCCGGCTAACAAATTGTTCAATAATGAGGGACTTCGTGCGCAAATGAATGCATGGAAGGACGACACGGTGAAGACACCCAATTTGTTCAACGTCTGCTTCGTCGCGCGAGATACGTGTGTCAGTAGACTCTGTTATGAAAGAGAAAGAGAGAGAGAGAGAGAGAGAGAGAGAGAGAGATCGAAGTAATTGTTTTTGAGACGAGCTGGAATTTATGCTCAGCGTGGCTCGTCTTCTTAACTTCGACGATGTTAATTTATTGGAAATTACACAGCTGCAGTTCCTATGTGTTCTATTTGCGTACGGTCGATATGATTACGCGCGTCGGGTTTACCGAAACCGGGGTAAATCAAAATTTTCTTCCTCTTTGTTTGCGACAATAAATCGTACGAAAACGAAAAAAAAAAAAAAACGAGGAAAATCGAACAAACTTTCTCGCTATTTTCAGAGTATAATATACTAACCTTCGGATTAGGTAATTCCCCGCTCTGCAAACTGGCCATATAACATCTCAAACGGAATTGCTCGCAATGAAGACGTTCCAGATTTTCTTCCCACTGTACTATTTGATTGTTGATTTGTTGCTTCGTCTCGACGTCCGACACGACGGATTGCTGAAGATCGGCCATGTGTTTCATCTTGTGATCCTAAATAAAAGGGGGATTAAACTGAATTTGACGAAAAGATCCTGAGATGGGACCGACTCGCGAACGGTGAACGCAAAAAGAAATTTAGCCCTACCGATTCGATCGCCTTTTCCAAACGAAAGATCTCCTCCTGCAGAAGATGCAAAGTCCCGGTCTTACCACGATGACGAGCGAATGCGGCTGCACAGGCAGAATGTATGCTATTCACCCAGTTTTCGAGTTCTACTTGACACGGCGCCTGTAAATCAAATAAGACGCATTTTTTTCCCCACTCAAGGAGCCGTTTTAGAAAGAAGGAATTATGCGCCGCAAACGAACGAACGAACGCTTTTCTCATTTTTCTTTTTCTTTTTCTTTTTTTTTTTTCTTTTCTTTTTTATTCTCGTCACCTGAAAAAGATAAGCATCGCCGAAAGCGGTGCTCAGGCAAAATATGTAGTCCCTCTTCGGGTGCTCCGGAATTGGCTGCATAATAGCACCATCGACGATAATTAAATGCTTAGGTGCCGCTTCCATGGCTCTACTTTCTTGCGAATCGCAAGGGTAGAAAAGAAGCGTGGTCCCTTTCAGACAGACCCAGTAACCCTTCCAGCCTCTTTTCCTTGCAAGCTCAATTTGATGCTTCTTACGTAACAACCATTTCTTCACGCTGAGGAAACTGCGGATCGACAAGGTTTAAGTGCATTCTCGAAATCTTTCTACGAACGAGCGATATAGAATCATCCCATGGACTCGGAAACGACGTATGTAGATTCCATTGGAGTTATTTTTAAATCGTTCGATTCAACGATTAATATCAATTTTATTTTTTACGCGTGCGAGACAGTACGAAACATACGTATACATACGTTCTCTGTTCCATGTGAATGATAAACCGTAATGTCGAAACATTATTTGTTTTTTTTTTTTCTTTTTTTTTTTTTTTCTTTTCTTTTACCCTGCTTTCCTAACTGCACCGGTGCAATTGAACGAAGCCGCAGCAGTTCCAGTCTGTTTTCCTCGATAGGGCGAATTTATGACACTTTCGCCATCGTCGTCGTCGCTGACCGCGGTCGTAAGAGACATTCTGTCGTCATCCGACATCTAAAAGAATAATACGAAATCTTATCCATTCGAAGATACGTTAATAACATTGGACAAATAGGTTCTACAAATCGTACAAATTTCGGTGTATCAGTGTATTAGTGTGTAACGTGTGTGAGAACATTCTTTAGATAGGTAGGCGATCATTTTTACTTTTTTCTTTTTTTTCTTTGTAACATTTAGAAAGTTGTAAGAAGAAAATTTAAACAAATCACTCGATTGGGGAACGAAGTTTATTATATAGAAGAACAGTTTGGTAAGAGCTAAATAAAATGTAGGTGGGTATCGTGGCACCGCTCCAGGGATGTGCCCCGTGCATATTCGATAACGCGAATGGTTGATCGTTCGAGCGTGCAAAACTTGTACAACGGGGAATTCCTAATTTCGATAATGTCGCGCTAGATATATCGAGATAGGAGTGAACTTCCAAACATGCTTCCAAGATTGCATCGTCGTGTTCCGCATCGGATACGATTTTCGGTGGGTAGAAAGATGCCGAAGAATGGGAACGAAAAATAGGGAGAAAAAGTGAGTAATAATAAAGTGATAAAAGTTAGAAGGAAGAGCTCCAGAGTTAGAGGTAGAGGTAGAGAGGGCGAAAGATATAAAAATATATCCGAAAGAATAAGAAATGATTTCGCGGGTGGGGGGACTCACGTCTCTACCTTTTTAATGGTGTAAGTTGTAGTTAGTCTTTCGCGTAGTTTATCGCGTATTCTTCCAGGGCTCACGGTGGCCCAGAAACTTACGACTTTTTTGAGAAAGTCGGCGTTGCACGCATCCGCCGTAATGTGCGGATGGTAATGACAGTAGCATCCCTCCTTCAAGAGCTTCATGTTTTTCTTCGCGGTGCCGTTTATCTTGAACATGATATCCCTACGGGCAACGCTCAAACCGTCGATATAATATTGCGCCCAAGTGTTCAACGCGCCGTTAATTATTCTCAGAAGTTTGTGATAATAGCCTTCGCCAAGACCGTAATTGACCTTCTCCCGGACGTTCTTGCAATTGAACCAATACAATTTCTTCCACTCGTTTATCGATATCACGCTGATCGTGTGACGACGACATAGGCAGTAATACTTCTTCGATTGCCTCTTATACAACGTCTTCAAATCCGTATAGCTACTGCTCAAACTCAACAGATCCAGGGTACTATTCATACATTTGATTGCCCATCTCGGCTCTACCATTATTCGTCGTTCTGTCGATGCTTTGATTGGACGAAGAAAGAGAGAAAGTGAGTGAGAGAGAGAGAGAGAGAGAGAGAGAGAGAGAGAGAGAGAGGGAGCTTTTTTGGGCTGGATGGATCTTAAGAAGGCCGCTCGAACGTGCGGTCTTTCACGGATAATAATTCCTGGGTCGGCCGGTGAATGGACTCTGCTGAGGTTTTCGTTATTCCATCCGAAATGAAGCCTTCCTCTTCCATTTTATTGTCTTTTGGACGGTAGAGGAAACGGCGATGTTTCGCTCGCTAAATATGCCCGCCGTAGCAGACTAACTTTCCTTTTAAGCTCGATGTTTGTTTGCGAGTATTACTCGTACCAAGTAAGAAGGACTTTTTTGTACTCTACCTCTTTGAATCGCCCTTTTGCCTTATCCTACTCGGCAAAGGATACACGAATTCGTGATATTATTTCTACGAACCATACAATTTTCGATCCTTGTCTTATAATTCGACGATCTGCTGGACGAAAGCCTTTCTCTCTCTCCCTCTCTCTCACACACACACACGGGTTTTAATTTCTTCGTAAGCGTTCTCAATATGCCGATCACTATGGTAGACGTCTAATAAAAGACGAATAAATAGTCTGTACGCGCGGAACGTGTCACGACATCCATCGAACTAATTATCAAACGTTCCGTATCTCTCTTCGCTATTCGATCATCCCCGTTACAACCGACGTGTCTCGATAAATTCGACGATAGATAGTCGTCGATGTATTTTACTGTATTTTACGTTCTGTCTCGTCTTTTCTTTTTTTTTTTTTTTTTTCAATTAAACGATCGTTCGTTTTCGAATAAGGCAGATCTTCTTTGCACTTTTTTTTTTTCTAAACTCGCTACGCTATTGATCTATCCTCTAATGTAATCGTGCAACGTATATGTATCTATGTACGTACTCGTGTGTGAATGTGTCTGTCTATGTGTATTTGTGTATGTATGAATATATAGATGTGTATATATATATATATATATTTTATATATTCTATATTTTCTCTAAGATACTCGTACGGAGAACCTTTTAAAGACAAAACGGTCCTCGTCGATATTTATCACTGTCGATTCGCCCAAAAGGCTTCCTCGTCTAATCTAACTTTAACTAACTTTATCAAACCGATCTCTTTCTCTTTCGTTTGTCCTCAAAGATCATCGGTATCGCTTAGCCGCTGCAGCCTTTTCTGTCAACGAGCCAAACTTCCTTATCAGCCTTTATGGCTGCTCGCGATGACGCAAAACGTTCTTTTGACGCTATTAAAAGTAAGTATACAGAATATTTTGTGCAATACACACATAGAAACGAATTTCTCCGTATAAAAATAGGGTATGTTGCGTCTATCGCGATATCACGTTTCTCTTTCTTTGTTTTGTATTTTTTTCTCTCCTCCTTTTCTTTTTCTTGTTTGCTTCGATCTCTTCCGAATGTACATATACGTCGTATACTTAGATCGTAAATTCTCGTAATATCACGAGAAATAATTACTGCTGATCGATCACGCGAGTATACCCATCGCCCGAGACGAACTTCGCGTTCCTTTTCTTTCCTTCGTTCCTTTATCCTCCCTCCTCTCTCGACGAACTATCGTTAACGATCTTACACCGCGTTCTCTTCTTCTACCAGCAGTTCTATCACAAAAAAACGACGATTCCACGAGAATAAATTAATTCTTCCCCGTTAACACAGGGGACCGTACGTCCGTTCTCTTCCCAAGATAAAGTTACATTCTCGACGATAAAAACATCACCGATCGATCTCTAAGGCAAGTGGATACAAGTTATTATAAGGGAGAGAAATTTAACTTGCAAGATGAAGAATATATATATATATATATATATATATATATATATATATATATATATATATCCAGGTACGTTAAACACACACACACACGCACACACGCACACGCCGTGCGCGCGAATAAGCTCCTCGAGCACGGGAGGGGTGTAGGGCAAAAGTTTTTCTACGTTTCCAAGTTAACTTTGAAACGTTCCAACGCGAGCTTCGAATTCCGAACGATTAACGCGCAGAAAGGAAAAGTAACGAGTCATAGGATAAAGTTAGTCGACGAAACGAAGCAACAGCCGCACATCCTTCGGCCTATATCGAGTATAAACCGTACACGACTGATCTCGACCCTTTTCCGACGATAATCGAGATCACCTTGGATCGCCGCCGTTTTCTCACCGTCTACGAATTAGACCGAACGATATATACGAGATGACGCATATGTTTCGTCATCTGTCGTAAGTAGTACGATCGTCGTTGGACGAGATCCCGTTAACGGATAAACTCTCCCGAGGTATTCCCTTTCTTCCATCTCGATGATAAAAAGAACGTCAATTTCCGCCGGATATGCTCCTCCGGTGGACTTGGCGGTCCTCCGTTGGAGAACCCGGCGGTTAACACCGGATGACACCTTCTAGCGATTGACGACACCGGCGAACGGATCTTACGGGATCGCTCGTAAATACGACTATTCTCGTCGCTTGAGTACTCCTCTCTCTCTCTCACACACACACACACACACACACGGGAACGACGAAGGAGGAATCCTGACTGAACGGGGAAAACCTTCGGACTATACGAGGCCGCGTTTGCTGTGTTTTCGTGCGTGAGTCTGAGTACGTATAATACGTGTGTGCGTCTCTGCGTGTGTGCGCGCTTCGGAGGGAGAGAAAGAGAGAGAGAGAGAGAGATAGAGAGATAGATAGATAGATAGATAGAGAGAGAGAGAGAGAGAGAGAGGGAAATGGATAAAGACAGATAGAGAGGATGCCGAGCGCGCGAGTCGCTTCCTCGAGCGAATCTGCAGCGGCCGCGAACGTGCTCAGCTTCGGACTACCGCCGGAGAACAGGGTAGAAAAGCTGCTACCGCGAGGGGAATCAATACCTCGCTCCTTCTGGAGGGTAAACGAGGTGTCGAGGGGAAGGAAGAGGCGGAACAGGAGCCACGGTAGTAGGGATTGTAGTGGGAGTAGGAAAAACCAACCCCTTCTCCTTCCTCCCTCTCTCTCTCTCTCTAACGCGCAATCGTACCATTTCTCTCTCTCTCTCTCTCTCTCTCTCTCTCTCTCTCTCACACCTCACCCTCTTCCTGTTCCTTCGCTAGGAAGAGAGAAAGAGGAGAGGGGATGGAGAGAAAGCGTGTTTGGAAAGTGCTCGACTAGGAACGAGGGATGCGCTACCACTGCGGGGACTTGGAAAATGCGGCACGATTCTTCCACGACTATAACCGATATAACAAAAGGGATGGCATAGTGCATCCTTCCATCCTGAAATTCGATGTAGGATCGCGAGTCCAGAGGTTGAAATACCAATGGAATATATCCTGTGTCCTTCCTCGATTCGACATAGCGCGCGCATCGCCCCATTTGTAGTACGTCATATACGTATGCATACGTATGTATATGACGTATATATACGTATATGCATACGTACGTGGATATATCTCTATCTATGTATGCATGGATACGGACGGATGTTTGTGCTTTGCGACAAAATTTTAATCGATGCCACTGTAGGATAACCGAGTGGTCCGGGAAAGAGCGGGAGAATCGCGTTCGAATCGCGGACGAAAGCACTCGTCATTCCGTTTGCTTTATTGATCGGCTCAAGAGAATAAGCATTTCGTCGATTAATTGCGAAATATGAAAGGGTAGCCGTTTGCTTTCGTAACCTTTCGCAAAGATCGCGGAATATTTTTCTACGCGTTGCACGAGCGCGCGCGTCCATCTGTGTGCGCGTGTATGTGTGTATGGGAGTATGCGCATTAGCCCTCGAATAGACGTTCCTCGTCTTACGCCTCGATCAAGGGGGTTTAACTCAATCGATTATACGCTTCGTAAATTATGTAATCTTTTAGCTAACGTTAGAAAAAATATATATATATATATATATATATATATATATATATATATGCCATGACATTTCGCTGCTCTGAAAACGATAGAAACTTTAGCCGTACCCGTTTCTAAGGATACAGCGAGTTAATTGAAGGAAACCTTTACAAACGCGTTAAATATTTTCCCCCTTTATTTGTCATCGCTTAAACTATATAAAAGAGGATGTAAAAACCGCGACCTGACTTTTATCACATTCATCGGTATTATCACCGAGCAGGAGAAAGGCTGCAAGGAAAGAAAATGTTGAAAGAACGGACGATACGTTTGCGCATGCACCTGTTGTCAGAGACCGCCTTTTGGTCTCTTGTGAAATGGCGTTAAAACAACACGCAAAAATATATATAGGTATACAAATGTGTATATATATGTATATATATATATATATATATGCATATTTGCAAATATTTTATGCCTACGGATATTTTACACAAAAAGATACACGTTATATATGGATATAACTACGTAGGAAGCGACGGAAAACAGAGCAATGCTTGGAGTCAAAGGGATTGCGGTTGTCGACGGATTCAAACGAGTCGCAGACGAGAAACAAAGTCAGCGGGTTATCGATGTTTCTCGGATATATGTATGCGAGCATCGTCATCAAACATATGTCAACAAAAAGGAGAAAGAGAGGGAGAAAAGAGAAAAGCGCGTTGCACCGCGTGTGCAATGCACTCTTTCCACGCTCTCGTGCACTCGCCTGTTCTCATCAATGTGCCCGCAAGAAAGATGTCTACGAGTGTATGCGTTTACCCTACCACGCGATGCTGATCAGAGAGTGTTTGTGCGTGTGTGTGTGTGTGAGAGAGAGAGAGAGAGAGAGAGAGAGAGACAAAGAGAGTAAAAGATAAAACAAACGTACGCGATGCTGACACACATATCTCTTTTTCTATTCGGGCCAATGCTGTAAGTACGAATAATGGAATTATCGATCTATCCAATTTCTATTATTCCCTTTCGACGATGATCTTAACGGGAGTAAGAAAAACAAACAAACAAAAAAAAAAGAAAAGAAAATAGTTTCGCACGAATTCTCGTGATGCCGGTGAACGATAAATTAACAAGATTTTCATTACTCGATATCCTAAATTATCGAGCTCGCTCATAATGTAATGAAAAACTATATATGCGATGTCGATCGCTGGATGCAATATCAATAAATAACTCCTATAATCTACTAATTATCGTATAACGTTTAACCAATAATTACCAAATAAATCGATATACACGACACGATATCTATCCATGTAAATGTTTCTGTAAACTTGCTAGCAAGGCGACATTAGTAAACTGGCTCATGTGTAATTAATTTAGATACGATAGATTTGTTTCGAGTCCGAACGGATGACGTATACATATACCATCGACGATCATAATCGCAGAAATTTACGTAATGATTTATCTTCATATGACGAGTAAAGCGTATCGAATAAATTCTCGTATTATCTGGGGATCCCAGAAATAAAAATGACGCTTGCTTTTTCAACCGTAAACGTTCGTAGTCGTAGTCGCTGTCGCGGCTCATTGATGCAAACCAGCCGAGAAAATGTCGTCCGGCTACAAGGCTTTAAATCGCAAATGGATGTTTAAAACAAGCAGCAGGGAGAGATCACTTCAAAGAGTCTTTAAAACTAATGCCTCCGCGTCGCGCCACGGTTGCTTCGAGTCGCTCTTTTTCTCGCGCTTGCCGGTTTATATGAAGTCGAAGAAGAAGAAGAAGCGAAAGAGAGACAGAGAGAGAGAGAGAGAGAGAGAGAGAGAGAGAGAGAGAGAGAGAAAGAGAGAGTAGATGTGATAGTGTCGGTAAAATTGTGCGTTTTAAGTCTTCTTTTCGTCGCGGTATGAATGCTTATCCGCGTTTAAATATTTCGCTCGTGCCTACATTAAAATTAGAAGGAAAAAGAAAAAGAAAAAGAAAGAAATCACCACGAAATTCAACGTCCCTCTCGTTGCTTTCATAATTTCACGTTTTTTTCACGAGCCATACTATCCCGTACTAGATTATGTTTCACGTTACGGTTATATTTAGGGATTCGAGTTATAAAAAAAAAATAAAAGATAGATAGAGAGAGAGAGAGAGAAGAAAATAAAAGAGATTGTCGGGATTGGCCGATGTCCTTTTTAAAACAAGATTCTCTTCTCGCCCTCTCCGACAAACCCTATAGAGACTCGGTACTCATGTGAAACATTCGATACGACATCGATGAGGTACTTGAGAGGAATCTTGATACATCGACACGATAAGGTCAACAGCTACTTGGATAACTCACCTCCGAAGACGTCAAGTAACAAAGCCTCGAGTCCGTGCTCTCCAAGGATGCTTGTTGAACGATTCCGTATCTACTATCTCTGTCGGACATATAGTCGGAACGAACGCTGTCCTGTCTGTCAAAGGTACCTCTGAAACAGTACAAAAGCGTAACCGTGAAAATATCCTGCAAGATTCTTTTAATTTCTCATAGAATAAAAAAGTGATAACGGCCAGTAAGACATTCATCTTAGAAAAGAAAAAGAAAAAGAAGAAGAAGAAAAAAAAATAAACGAGTAAATATCTATATCCAAGATCGAAGATTTTTTTTTTTTTTTTTTTTTTAGAAGAAACAGATCAAGCGCTAGACGTTTCTGTACAAGCGATAAACGTAGAAAGCGTTTCCACTTTCTCGCAATCTCCATGTTAAAGAAGGCATCGTAACCAAGAAAGAAGTAAGACGTAAAATCGTGCGCTGATGGGTTTTTTTTCTTTTCCCTTTTTTCTTTTTTTCTTTTTTCTTTTTTCTCTTTTAACGAAGATAAAAAGGTACGACGGTGTGTGGGGGCGTAGTCGGTGCGTCGGAGCATTTTAATATCGAAACCGTGCGATTTTTTCCATCTAGACGCACTGCAATCACAGGTGGTGACGTTTTAGAAATCGTGCCTGAAACGAGGCAGCGCTGAGAAGACGGCCAAGAAATGTGGTAAACGTGAAAGGAGAGCGTAGCACAATGAAGGTAGGGAAAGACAATGAAAACAATGCAGCAAGTCGGAGGTTGGCCGGGGGTGAGAGGACTCGAAGCTTTACTCCTGATGGGAGAAAGAAAAAGAAAAAGGAAGAAGAAAAGAGAGAGAGAGAGAGAGAGAAAAAGAAGGAAAGAATGCTAGGGGCTTAAGTGTAAGTATGCATTGTAAAAAAGAAGGGGTCACAATTTTATATACCACGCGTATATAATTTAAATAATGCGCACATTCAGCCAGCATGTCTTGCTGGTGGTGGTGGTGGTGGTGGTGGTGGTTGTAGTGCGCTGCTGCTGTTACTATTTAACGAAGTGGCAGAGAGCAAATCGATCGATTATATATACACGATCGAAAAGGTAAAACTTTCGAATTGCGAACTGAAAGTTACCGTAAAACGTTCTTTTAGATCGTCGCGCAGGAAAGACAGCAGCAGGTTTCGATCCGGCATCCACTCGTAGTATCGTATCCGTATTCACAAGTAGAAAGGTGTAAGAAATAACAAAAGGATATAAAAGAAAAGCCCATGCGAAGCTAACTCACCTTTGTTCCAATGAATCCGTTCGATTTGACTTGTAGCCGCTATCGTTGAGACTCCCTTCGTGTCTCAAGGAGGGCAATGAGTCCCATGGAGATTCTCTTTTATGACTCGAATAACCTGGATTTATTGAACTGGATGCACCTGAACCGAGGGTCGAACTTCCGGATTGCCAACCATCCGAATGCCTAAACCACTGAGCACGTGCCGATTCCCCGATACAGCTGGCGCATCTTAAATATTCAAACGGAATGTTTCCAGTTTAACGACGACGCGAACGGCAAAATGATGGTTCGTTTCTTTCTTTTTTTTTCTTTTTTTTTTTTTTTTTTTTTTTTCATTCGACATATTTCACAATTGAAACGTAACGATCATTTCGTTCGCGTTAAACGACCTTTCGTCCCTCTTAATCGACTTTATTAATAATTTTACGTTGTTACCAGCAATGCGCAAGCTTGAATTGGGTTCACTCTAGCAACCTCAAATTACATCTACAAGTAATTAACTACGAACTTCGGATATTATCTGACCTACTTAGAAGCTATGTAAAAACCAAAAAAAAAAAAAAAAGAAAAGACAAAGTACCATACCGAGAATTGTAATCGCTGAGGTAGCCGCGATCACGATCCACCTCTCGTTCTCTCTTTTCCCTTATTATCTCGTTTCGATCGCTGTAATAGCCGTCCCGATCTTTGCTGTTTTGTCTCTCGTTACAATAACGATACGACAGCGGTAACGTCGATGACTTGTTCGAACTCAATCCTGCAATCGCATTTCATTACGTTCTTACGTTAATAACTTCCCTTAATCACGTAAAAAGCATTCGTCACGTAGTTTACCGATTCAACGAGGTTTAAAAAGAATAATTCGGACATGATTCGGTTTCGACGTAACTTACGTCTTCGTGAAACGTGCGGTGTTCGTTGAACGTTCAAAGGGATGTTCTCGGCCAATTCTGAAACGATCAAACGCGAATTAGAATTCACGATAGAATATCGAGAATCTTTCAACCTAAATAACTCACCCAGGTTCTCCATACTCTGTGTCAGCAAAGCCTCGAACGTACGCAAACTGTAACTTTCAGCGTCCATGCCCTTGGCCAGAGTATTTCTCAGATGTCTTTCGTATTCTAAAAGGAGCCTGCTGGTAGGGCTCCCAGGTGTCGAAACCGACTGCATATTTTGCTGCTGATATGTCTGGCCGATGTTGCAACGACGGGAATTGCAATGATTCGGTTGTTCCATATCCGAGTTGCCATTGGAAGAACTCGGCGTTGTCGCGTAACATTGATTATCGAAAATGACGTTATCCGAAGGCGGAGACATATCACCTGTGCACCGATTATGTTCCGAATCTAAGTACGTCCTGCCTCTGCCGCCTACGACAGAGAGGTGCTTCGTGCAGGGATTGGAAACGGTGCGCATTGCGATGGTCGAATGATCGGCGAAGGCGTGTCTTACTAACAATTATTTTTAACCTTAAATGTTATTACAGCGTTGACCTTAAATTTTACTAAAAAAGAAAGAAAAGAAACGAGAGAGAGAGAGAGAGAGAGAGAGAGAGAGAGAGAGAGAGAGAGAGAACGACAACGGGAAGAAACGTGACAGACATATTGCATCGAAAAAGAAAGACAAAGTGATCTGATGGGACATCGGAATATTTAGATTATTGCTAATAATTCAGATTTGATCGTATAAAAGATCGCATCGCATTCGAGCAATAAAATAAACCTTCGCGATGCACACGCGAGTGAGAGAGTTCATCGACGACGGTAAATCATTCTTTTCGTGATTTGCAAGCAGTGATAAAAGTTAATTGAGGATTGGTGCTCCGACGTTCAAGAAAAAAAAAAAAAAAAAAAAAGAAATGGGGGTTCCGAACGTAGGACTTTAGAAACGCATCGACGACAATAATTCGAATTAGCGTGAGATAGAAGAACGCCGAAATGTCTAGATTAGTTGTATATAAAAATGTCGAACGTGTACCAGGATATTGTTGACCCATGTCGTGAACGCTCCTAGAAGCTTGAAACTTGTTGTTATACGGTGCACGATAAGGATGCGAATAATTCTCGTTTTCTGCCTCCTGCATAACATACTTCTGATTATTATTACTCGGATGATAATGATAGCTATGATGACTATGCCTCTTTCTCGTCATTTCGGGTGACGTCACGGGACTATCGATGCTCGACATCGGTTTCAACATTCTCTTGAGCGTATTAGAATCTAAGCTGATTCCGCCATTCTGTGCGTTCTCGATTCTCATATCGTCAGTGCTCTTGCTCTTTAATTTTCGTCCGGTGTTGTTGTTATTCACGATATTGAAGATGTTACCGTTCTGCATCTCCATTTCTGTGTAATCGGCCGACTTCGTGTGATGAAGCTGCTCCTTTCGTAAGGTTTTATTCTGAAGCGTGCCACCTGCTTGCGTCCCCTCAGATTTCAATGTTTCGGTACCGTTCTGTTGGGTGGATGTGTCTTGACTTTTTTGCGACTTCTTTGGTGAAATCGTCGAGCCCTTCTCTTCCGGACTGTCGATCTGCAAATAAATGCGTCGTTAAGATCATCGACAATACCAATAATCGCATCCATCACGACGAAGTGATAGATACGATACGAAGAGAGATTGACCTGCGATCCAACGGTAACCGTTCCAATGCCAACGTTCGCGGTCTTTGGTGTCGTTTGACACGTCTCATTCTGTTTCTCCTTCGGCTTACTCGTCTCGCTACCCTTGGCCGTTTTTCCTGGCGTTGCATTAGCGTTGTTAACATTGTCGTACAACGACGCGCTCGACGTAGCCGCCGTTATTTTCTCGCGGCCTGGTGTCATTTCCATTTCCGTTGATCGTGCCATCGTCCTTGGAAGCGTCGAAGCACCTACGAAACGAGGAGAGAAAAGTTCACTCTAGTTCGCCCTACGAAAATGAATTTAATGAAACCGAACGGAAAAATAAAATATATCTGAATATACGAATCGCACCGCAGGAGCCTCGATATCTTGTGTCCTGATTTCGTAATCTGGCGAATTGTTCCGGGGGCATACACGTGCACTGAGGTTCTCTTGATCTGCTAGGCGATGCAGGAGTAGAGACTGGCTTTCGACGGGTCTTGATTTTCTGCTTGTTCGGTGGTTCGAGCTTCAACGAGTAAGAAGAGGACGCTTTCCTTGAAATCTTGAACGATGGTGACTGCGTGAAAAATTAAGTAGTGATTGCAAATGATTTGAGCTCTCTTTTTTCATTCAAGCTTCGCCGTTTGTCCAATTGCAACGGTATACGGTTGCGCGCAATCACACTTAAGATAGTGTTCTATCTATGGTTATGAGTATATGAAAATGAATAAGCTTTACGTAGTCGTTATAAACTTACGCAACATTCTCTAAATTGTTTAGCGTCGATGGGGGAAGTAAAATTCAAGCCCCACGTATCGTTTGTCATGGTATCCTTCCAATAAACAAAACAGTCTGACGCTTGACCGATCCTCGTACCTGCAATAGCAAGGGAAAAAAAAATGTAAACGAAAGTCGGGACGTTTCTCTTACTAAGATAAAAATTTAGTTTTATTTGTTAATAGATATGTTGATTCGAAAGCTTTCGATAATTGACGAAGTCTGCGATAATGACGAGTTTACCTGGTTGTACCAACCGCACGTCTAAAATCTTATCGACCTGACTGTTGTATGCCGTTATGTGGAAAACACATTCCGGCGAATCTTGGATACAAGTGATGTTAACAGGAACTAGATCCTCCGAGACCTGCTGCCATTTTACGGTCCCGGCCCCACTGGCACTCACATGGAAAACTTCGGCCCATAGCCTAAAAACTCTTCTTATTAGACACCTTACATCTTTTTAACGATATCATCGACATTGATACAGTCTCGAATATAATACTAACAAGAATCGGGACAATAGGATAGTATATATGAGAATGGTCGATACGAAACATCGAAAGACACATAATCGTTCGTCGACAATAAGATTAAGACAAAATGAGGATAAAAATCAACATTATTTATCGTCGTTTAACGTCATATTACTTATTTACCGTAGCAAAAGTATGTAAAGATACTAAGACGTTGTTATTATTATAATTAACTTGAACACATTTTAGTTACTTTATACTTATATATTTTTTAATTAGAGATTTAGGTATATAACGTAATATTTATTTGTTACGCATTAGAAATATAAATAATGGTTTTTATCGAGAAGAAAAGTAATCAATGAACATTCGGGAGAGCTTATCGTCGGTTTTTTTTTTTCGTCTATTTAATACTAGGGCAGGGCATGCACATTGAAGTATTAAAACGTGCGTTTCGATAGATTAAATTGTAATTAATGAAAATTTATGATCTACATAGATGCAACAAATAGACTACTTATTTTTTATATGTCGTTGTCGAGTGTGAATAAGAAAAAAAAAAAAATAATAATAATAAGATATGAAATATTCACGCCTTTTATATGCAACGAGAATGTATTTAAGATGCAGCTAAATAAAACTACGTGATACTCTATATGTAGATCTATTGACGTATAAAGCGCAAGTGTTATAGATGAAGTGGAAAGGGAATTACCAAGTGCTGTGTAAGAGTATGAAAATATAGAGAGTAGACAGTGTGCATAAAAAGTGATAAAACTAAATATACTTCTACGATTATCGATGAGAAAGAAAGATCAAGTGCGATTCAAAACTGTCACAATGATTTCAATCTTATCGATAGAGTAGGAAAGATAGACGTATTGGAAAAAGAAATGGGGGAAAAAAAGAGCATATGACCACAGTACACGAAATATACTATTGCGTACGCTACCGTTCCGTATCTCAGTATAGCCTAAAAGCAAAATAAGAAATCAATAATTTATATGCGTTATTTGTTCTTTATCAATAAATTAATAAAAAGATTTCTTATGATGGATTTCAATGATCTTATACATTGTTGGAATACAGACACACACACACGCACGCATATCTAATGATGCTTAACAATGGTCGAGTCGGGCCTCTTTTGGAACTTTTTATACATACATAGGTATACCTATATATATATATACATACACACACATATTTATATATACATATATACGTGTGTTTGTATGCATGTATATATATATATATATATATATATATATATATATATATATATATATTTTTAAACGGAGAGAACGCTCGTGAGATGTAGCAAACAGTGGAACGATGCGAGAAAGTGAAAGAAACATTCATAAGGGAAAAAGCTTACTCCAACGTTTACTACATGTACCGTGGTCTCTGAGTGAAAAAGACGAACCGTCCTATGTAATGAATGGACGAGAGAAACTCGATCAACGAGCGCGAAAGAAAGTAGAAGAGGCAAACGGGGAACAAAAAAAAAATAAAAGAGAGAAAGAAAAGAAGAATGGAAAGAACTGTAGGCAAAGAATAGGAGAAATAGAGACAAGCAAACGCGATAGAGGGTAAAAGATTCGAGAGGATGGAGTATTTACGTGAATGAGAGAGCCTCGACGAGTCACTCCTATAAATGGTGATGGGAAAAGTTTCGGCTTGAGAGATGAAAAATGAAAGGAAAAAAAAAAAAAGAAAAGGGTATAGAAGCTGGAAGGGATAGAAGAAGATAGATAGATGGAGAGATAGATAGAGAGATAGAGAGATAGAGAGATAGATAGAGAGATAGAGAGAGAGAGAGAGAGAGAGAGAGAAGTCAGTATAATGCATTCAGTACAAGTGTGTACGAGTGTCTTCGAAGATAGAGAAAACGGTAACATGGTTGAATGGAATGGTTCAATGGTTGAATGGTTATGGTATGCGCACCTCTTCCTCTCTCTTAAGCTTCCGCACCTGAGCAAGTGGCCAGTATCACCCCTGCGCCCTCCACCGCCGCCGATTCCACCCCTGGCTCCGGTCTGCCATGGGGAATCCTCGTAACGATATGCCTTTCTGATAAGAGGAGCGCAGCTGCAGGACAGCTTGTTGCCCATTCTATAGCTCCTTTTCTAATTCCTCTTTCACGTCTCTCCACCTCTCCACTCAATACCACACCGTCCTCGCGATTCTATCCTTCCTTTACTTCTCTAGCCAAATCTTTTCCTCTCTTTATTCAATTTGCCTTCGTCTTTTTTTTAGTATTCGTTACGTTACACCGGCGTTACTTTTTATTTCTTTTATTTTCTTTTCTTTTTCTTTCTTTCTTCAACGACAAACGATCCCTTATTTATGTATTTATATATGTACGTTCGCTTCTCTTCCTTTCTCTCTGTTATTGTTTTTTGTTATTCTTTTTCTTTTTCTTTTTTTTTTTTTTTTGGTAATTTATTTTACTTCGTTATACGTCTCTTTTTAATTCTTTTTGACACAGTATACGAACTTCGCTTGGCTTGTCTGTCGACTTTTGGCACCAGTTTCGAAATACCGTTTCCGGTGGTTTTTGCGATCTTCGTGTTCTCTTTATGGTATGAGTTTGGGAAGCACTGTATAACAGGGACAATTCCCCGAGATAATCGAGATTAGAAAGAGGTATCTTTATTGTCACATCATTGCGATCGTCAAAATTCATCAGCTTCTCCCTGGCATGATCACTGTAAACAGAAGAAAAAAAAAAATATTCGAGTCAGATCGATCGTAAATATTTTACCACTTCGTATAGTATTTTATTACGCGTAAAAACATTTTACATGGGTATGATAAACTTGTACGATATAAATAGAAACGTGAAACCTATCGACGAGACAAGAACGATAAGTAGTTTTGCTCAACGTACGGTCGAACGTCGCGAGTCTATCTCAAATGTTTTTTATTTCTTTCCTATTTTTCTTTTTTTTTTTTATTTACGGCTTTAAACGAGGGGAAAAAAAAAGAGAAAAACGAGCAGAAGGACATCGATTAAAACAATGCTAAAAGCCCATCAGAGTGGTCTATCAAAGCTACGTCAAACGAGAAATAATCGACGAAAATCCGATAACAATCACCGTCAATCACGGCCGACCACATATGGCTCGTAACTCCTAGGAGCATTACTGCCGCTGCTGCTGCTGCTGCTGCTGCTGATGCTGCTACTACTACTACTGTTACTACTACTACTACTACTACTACTACTACTACTACTACTACTACTACTACTACTACTACTGCTACTACTACTACTACGCTACGTCATAAAAACACGACCATGATAGTTTAATGATCGCGTTTAATCGATGTCGTCGAGTCATCGCGGCTCTTTGGCAGTCTATCGACGAGAGCACGTCGTTGTCCCTATACCGTAGAAATTAATTTTAATCGCGGCACAATAATCAAGCTCGATGTGGGGTCAACAACACCGTGCGGGGTGGATGTGTCACGGATAATAAAAGGGGTGGCGTCACGAGAGAGAGAGAGAGAGAGAGAGAGAGAGGGTTACTGAACCGCTGCCGGCTCCTCGTCTACGTAATAGGTCGCGTCATCGCGATAAATCTACGATACCCCGAGGTGTACGCAAAGCGATAAATCAACGATCTCGTATGATCGATCCATCGTTCGATGATAACTTTGAAAGTAGTTAATATTAATGGAATCCTCTGCGGTCGCATTCGACGAGTGGAGTGGAGTGAAGGGAAAGATCGTTTGTCAACAAAACTATCATTAAGAAACGAACGAACAGAGATTTTCCTTTCGTAATATTCGACGGACACTATAGTAGATCCTTCGAAAGATCGATAGATCTTCGATTTCAAAAAGAAATCACGATGGATATTCGTGGGAGAATACAGGAGCCCGCCCGGTTAACGTGTAGGCGTGGGTAAAAGGAGCTTTCTAAACACTATATCGATTTCGGCGGTGATGCGGTTACCCATCGTCCGCGCTTAAGCATGAATGGCGGGTGTAGGTCGAACTCGGTTCGGCCGAAATATCACGGATGTTTACTCCTTGCCGCTCCCTGAGACACGAGAAAGGGATCGTCGACTCTCGACTCGACGATTTTACATTATCGACGCACCTCCACCTTGTTAATCCTTGTTCACTTTTCACGAAATCTCATCCACGAATTAGAAGGGACATCCCGTGCCCGTCCAAACGTTTTTCTCTTGCGACAGAGAAAAAAGAGAAAACTGATAGCTACGAGAAACGTTTTGGGAACGTCGAATTACGATCAAATTCGAAGGAAGCGTTCGCGAAGAAAAGAAAAAAAAAGAAAAAAGAACGGGAGAGAAGACGAAGACGAGGTAGAAGGGAAAAAAAAGGTTCCGCGGCTCCGCCTAGTCGCTCGCGTAAACACTGCACCAGACTCGATGCACCAGCCGCTGCATCCGGTACACGATCAACGCCCCGCCGCGCCACCCACCTTCGAGGGGAAGGAAAGCTCCTTTCTCTCGGTCTCGTCCTTTCCTTCCTTCCTCCTTTTCCTCTTCTACCCGCCTTTTTTCTTTCCCCTTTGCACCACTTCCCTTAACACCACTCTATATCACGGGGTGTTTCTCTCTCTCTCTCTCTTCCTTTTTCCTTCTCTTTATCCCTTTTCCTTTTCCCTCGGATTCGTTCGAAGAAGGAAGAAGGTGACTCACCGTTGGCAAAGTCTTCGCCACGGTAGAAAACCGTCTCGAGTGTATCGAGGCGTCGCGATACCTGGCCCTCTGCTACGTTCCAATAACGGTGCCGAAGAAAGGGAGATGTAGAACGAACGAGAGAAAGAGAGAGAGAGAGAGAGAGAGAGAGAGAGAGAGAGAGAAGTGTGCGCGCGTGTGTGTGTACGTATATATACGTATGTACATATATATATATGTACACACACTTATACATGTATATACGGATAAAGGAACAGAGAGGGAGGGTCAAAGAGACACAGTGGAGAGGCGTAAAACAGAGAGAGAGAGAGAGAGAGAAAGAGAGAGAGATGGGGAAGCGTAGATGGAAAGGAAAGAGGGGAGGGTCAGCGCAACTATGGCGGAGGGGTGTGGGTATCCACCCTTTTCTCGAAGCAAGAAAAGTCTCGTGACACCGAAAGACCCACCGTCGATTGGCGAATGACGATCTCCGAAGTGGTCGATGCCGTCGAGGATCGCCGTCGCAGTTTTTCTCTCTGTACGCGCTCCACCGTCGTAAACGTAGTCATGCACACGGTATTTCCGGTGTTTTGCGCCAAATCCTCGCCGACGGCGTAGCCATGGATACTGCAGGATCGGACGGAGAGCCGACTATCCCGTACCCCTCTTGGCCACCCTCACGAATGCGCGTCCCCGCGGCCGAAAATGTCAATATCCTCTCTCGCTGCGTCTGCCTTGCGCCCCCTCGCGGCTGCTCTTACCCCCTCCGAGCCCCGCCGCCCTTCTCTACCTCTTTCTCGCCCCCAACCCCTCTCTCTCACTCTCTCTCTCTCTCTCTCACACGTTCTCCTCCTCCACCACCTCGGCGCACCTCACTTCGCACTTCACCCTTTGCCCTTCCTCTCGGCTCTTTCTCTATATCTCTCTACGTATCTCTCACTCCGTCCATCCTCACCCTCGAACGCGAACGGCCTGTTTTTGTTGCCGCCCCTTGGAGGCCCCTTTCACCAGCAGCGCCCCGCCCGATCGTCGGATCCTCGCGAAACGACGACGACGACGAGCACGATGGGAGAGAGATAGATAGATAGATAGATAGATAGAGAGAGAGAGAGAGAGAGAGAGAGAGAGAGAAACTCACTGACAATTTTCTATTTTCTATTTTATTTTATTTTCTAATCTTTCTCTTCTCTTCTCTTCTCTTCCTTTCCATCCACCGAATCACAAGAATATCTTCCGTCCGTTAGTTTCTCCTTCCTCTTGTCTCTGCCGGTACCACTTTGCGCAACCCTCTCCGACGAACTCGAGGCGTCCGATCAGCACCGATCTTTTCCGACTTACCGGAAAATACGCGCGGCTCCGGTCGCCGCCGCCACCGCCACCACCACCTCCGTCCTCGTCTTCGTCGTCTTCGTCGTCGTTGTCGTCTTCGTCGTTGTCGTCTTCGTCGTTGTCGTCTTCGTCGTTGTCGTTGTCGTCGTCGTCGTCGTCGTCGTCGTCGTCGTCGTCGTCGTTGTTGTTGTTGTTGTTGTTATTGTCCTCGTCCTCGTCGTCTACGTCGTTGTCGTCGCTGTCACGGCTGTCCTCGTCGTCGGTCTCGTGCTCCCTATAGCGAGGCGTAACCATAGAGATCGGCGATCAATGACGAGCATGCGCGTTATCGCGTTTACCTATGATAAAAGGGCGGACCACCAGCGTTTCCGTCTCTTTCTCGTTACCCCCTGCGAGTTTATCTTCGCAAATCATCCCTCTCTCTCTCTCTCTCTCTCTCTCTCTCACACACTTTTCCACCCCCTTATACCGCGAGCCTTCTACCCCTTAAGCGTTAGCCCGACCGATGCAATCGCGCACGCCGTACGATTTCTCGCACGAAGGTACAGCGCGAAAAGGGGCGAATGCTCGCGATACGGGGCAAGGACCGTGCCTGGGATATATCGTTTATCGTTACTCCCATCTCGCCGGAACTCTATGTTCCTTTAACCTGACCTCTGCCCTATATTTTTTTGCTCTTGCGCTTCCCTCTTTTACCGCTCTCGCGCGAAACAGAAAAAAAAAAAAAAAGAAAGAAAAAAAAAGAGGATCAAACCCGACTCTACGAAATTAATTTTGTTGCGAAATTGTCCGGAACGATAAATGAGAACGGCCGATAAGGGCCGAGATAAAGAGAAAAATTATTATTTGATCTCCCTTTCTCGCGTATTCCACGTTAAAACAAAACGAATAATAGATAGCTTAGTTTTTTTTTTTTTTTTTTTTTCTTTAGATTCGCTAATTGACCCCCTTGAATAAGCACTTTTATCTATGAAAAATTGTTTTAATTTGCAAGACGACCCTACAATTTTATGTACCAAGAAGATATTAAATAGCACGAACTGAATATTTTTTGGCCTATTTTTGTCGGTACAAATTGGTTTTATCTTTCAGACGATCAAATTTATATTCTACACGCGAGTCTTCCGCGTGTCTTCCGATGACGGAATTCCAATATCTCTTCAAATTGGGGATTTTGTCTGATCAATGCATCGTCCTACTCTACTAACATTAAAATGATACAAAATGTTCGTAGATCGGCAATGATGTTGATCTGACGATATTATAATTAATATAATAATTCGTTTCTCATTAACATTGCATCATATTGCATTGATATTTAAAAAAAGAACGGTCGAATACTCGATGTTCGAATTAACGCCGATAATCTATTAAAATGTAGTAGATTTTTTTATATTCAATAATTTTATGTTAAAGTAGAAATCTTTTTATCATAGTTTTTTCCTAATCCATCAATAACATCGATGATGCATTTGTAATTTCACGCATGTTGCCGCGCAAAGTTTCACACAACACAGTTACCGCGGAAAGTTAACCTCTCTTTACCATAGATATTCATTTGAAATTATTCCGTGATATTCAACGATGTTGACAAAGAATATGTTAAAATTAAGACGCTTCATACATGATACTCGGTTGAGTTCTCTTGCTCAATTGTCACCGAAATACAAAGAAGATGTAGAGAGTAAAATGCTAGCTTGGCAGATACACTCTTATGGTGATCTGAACGAATTAAAAATGTCAAATGTTAGAATACCGATAATTACAAATCCAACGGAAGTTTTGGTCAAGGTCCAAGCAGCGAGCGTTAATCCTATAGACATTGCAATGATACGTACGACATATCATTCTATGCGTTAAGATTATGTATGTTTATATATTGACGTATTAAAAGTGATTACGTCTTTGTCAGGTGGTTACGGTGCAACGTTATTGAATCTTATGCGTAAAGCAAGGAACTTTGGTAGCTATGCGTACAGTGATTTGATTGAATTTCCACTAACTTTAGGAAGGGATTTTTCTGGAATTGTAGTCTCAAAGGGACACAATGTCGGAGACAAACTAAGACTGGGAGACCAAGTATGGGGTGTAATTCCTGTAGATAAGCAAGGCTGCCATGCTAATTATGTGGTCGTTGATAGTAGCTTGGTAATTCATATATCTTGACCTACATATAAAAAAAAAAAAAAAAGGAAGTGTTTCGTGTTAAAATTATAAGGCAAAATTATATGATTATAGGTAAGCCAATATCCAAAAAATTTATCATACACAGAAGCTGCAAGTGTTTTGTATGCTGGACTGACCGCATGGTCTGCTTTATGGATTACTGGCGGTTTGTGTTACAAAACATCTATTGGTACGAGATTAAATAGAAGGATGCTAGTATTAGGTGGTTCTGGAGGTGTTGGTACTATGGCTATACAACTGTTGAAAGCTTGGAATATGCATGTAATATAATATTATTATATTACCATCGCATTCTTGTCCTCTTATCGATAATTGTTAAAAATTTCTTCAGGTAATAACCACTTGTAGCAGCGATGCTGTAAATATGATGGAAAAATTAGGAGCCAATGTTGTAATAGATTATAAACAGCGCGATGCCGATGCACAAATAATTTCTGAAGGACCGTATGTAATTTAATATCATTTAATCTTTAACATTTTGTTTCTCAAAATTTTATCAATAGTTATCATCGATTATATAAATAAATTTTACTTGCAGATATGATATAATTTTGGATTGCTCCAATCAAGGACCAGACTTGATAAATTCAAAGGGTTACCCATATTATACTTATATAACGCTCAATTCTCCGTTATTAAAAAATATCGATCAGTTGGGATTAATTGCTGGAACTTTTAAAAATCTTGGTGACATATTTAAATATAATATTCCAAAATCTAATAGCAAAGGTTCCGTAAAATGGGGCTTCTTTGTACCATCCGATACGGGCATGAGTATGCTTCATGATTTTATTGAATGCGGACAGGTACATTTCTATTATGTTATTTTCATTCTATAATCAAGCATGAAAACGATAAATATTCATGTTAAAAGTATATTTTATAGATAGTACCAGTTGTGAAACAAATATATCCTTTTCAAGATTTACCAACGGCGTATGAAAGAGTAACGCAAGGTCATTTACGAGGTAAATTAATTATTGACATGAAGTAATATCTATTATAACGTTTTTATAAAATTTTTTTAACATATTGTTATTCTTATTAAAAAATTATAATTTATTTATAATAAATATTTACCTTTAACTATACAATCAATGTACAATAGTATATTTTGTCTTTTCTTTTCCTGCTACATTCCTTTCAAAACCTATTTTATTCTTTACGTCGGAATAACAATCAAATGCAAGTTCTATTGCTTTTTCCGAACCTATCTTCAAAACTTCATCCAAATACAATTTTTCGTTTAACAATCTAAATATCTCGTCCTGAATTGGTTTTAACTTCTCTATTATTACATCTGCTAATACCAATTTATACCTATGACATTAAAAGGACATTAAAATGTAACTTTAATATTTTTAATGAGCAACAATATATGTAAATAGAAATACCTACTTTCCAGTATCCAAACCTTGTGCATCTTTACAAATCTCTTCTGGTGACTTTCCAGTAAGTAAAGAATGAATAGCAATTAAATTGGAAACACCAGGTCTTGTTTTAGGTTCATAATTTACTTCTGATGTGAAGTCAGTTACGGCTTTTTTCACCTTTTCTAACAGCACATCTGGTTTATCCGTTAAATCCAACCTACTTTTGATATCTTTATCAGATTTTGACATTTTCTTTAAAGGATCTCTTAGTGATTTTATTCTTTGACTTGCATCATCTAAAATGTACTTTCAATCATCCATTGTATACTTTTTTTTGTTTATTCAAATATTTTTAATTACATTAATAATTATTTGTACATACCACAAATAAGGGTCCTTGGTATTGGAAAAGTATCTCCATACTTGTTATTGAAAGAATGTGCTAAATCCTGTGCTAATTGTATATGTTGTGCTTGATCTTGGCCAACTGGTACATCCGTAGCTCTGACACGTAATATCGTATTTTCTTTTTTTATTCATTTAGAATTACAAAATACATTTACAAAACTTAGAAGCAAAGAATGTACCTGTAAAGCAATATATCAGCAGCTTGTAAAACAGGATAAATATATAATCCTAAAGGAATAGTCTTTAAGGTTTCACTTTTTTCTTTGAACTGCGGCAAATGTCCAAGCCTAGCCATAGTAGTAATAGAACCAAGTATCCAACATAATTCTGAATGCATAGAAACATCAGATTGTTGAAATAATATGCTTTTCTGTGGATCTATTCCACATGCCAGTAATGTGGCTGTTACTTTAAAAATATTCTCTTTCAAAGTGAGAGGATTCTATAAAAAATATACAATACATACGAACTGTTGATGTATATAAAAACACTATGCACCGTATACAAGTATTATACACTTTAAGTTCTCTTACATGAGGTAATGTAATAGAATGCATATCCGCAATACTCCATATAACTATTTTTTCTGAATTTTGTAACTCTACCCATTTCTGTATTGCACCTAAATAATTTCCTAAATGGACACTACCAGTAGGTTGAATTCCAGAAAATATTCTCCTCGAATATTCACTTTTTACAAACTATAATGACAAATATAAATATTAAAAGATTAAACAATCTTTAAAGAAATAAATAACCTTCAAATCAATTTATTTATACTTTTTTGCTAAATGATCTGATAGATTTTGCATTATGATAAACGTTAATGTTCCGACTGTGAGATATGAAGACACAACATTTAACGATTCTCAACATATTTTGTCAAAAAAACCTGTTTAAAAATTCGTATGAAGATTAATTTTTATAATCCTTTATCATAAGTGATACATTTGAGTTTGGCGCAAATAAACAATCTGAGAAGAGATAATGAAATAAATCTAAAATTTCGTATAAATTTCATATTCAGAGTTTCGTGAACTTAGCCGCTAGTCACACTACTTGTTACGATAAAAAGGCGCCAATTTTTAAAATAGAAATATATCGTAATTTTTTAATTTGTCGATATGGTGTTGTATAAACGTACATACAATTATGATGTTGAAAATATAAAAATAGATATCTTTACGATTTTTGTATAAAATAAAATATTAAGTGAAATCGTGTGTACATCATATGTACATACATACATACATACATATATATATATATATCGTCCTAACGATAAATATAAACATAAACACTCAATATCTACGATCTTTTTATTTTTTTTTTTTTTTTTTAAATACGAACCAAGGTCATTATACTAAGAAATTCGAATAAAGTATTTTTATTCTTACCAAGTGTAATTATTCCTACTAACGATAAGCGTAATTATTATTTTATTATTCTATATAGCAACGTAGTTTAAAAAAAAAAACATTGTTAATATTATTTATTTGTTAACAATACAATTTTGATAGATTTATTTATATGCTTATATTTTAACAATGGAACAAGATAACAAAACATGCATACCTTTAAATAAGAGTTTCCAAAAGAATAATATTAGTAGTAATGAAGGCTCTTGTTTAAACGTAGTAACACCATATGTATCTCACTCAAATTCATCTGTGGATCGGTATGTAAATAACATGTTATTAAATAATAGATAGTAACATAAAAAAATTACATTTTTTAGAATCAACGAATACTTTACAAAACTTAACATAAACTCCAACATTGCAAATAAGAAGCTTGAAATAAGTGGAAATGACAAGTATCTTGCAGGAACAATTCAAAGTATTATCACTAGCATGGGTCTTGTTCTTATCCAACCATCAAAGTCTAATCTTTTATATTTGGATACTCCATTATTCGTATCTAATCCACATTCTCAGAATGAAAGTTCCAGAAATTATCTTTACTTAGGGAAAATTGATGATATCTTTGGTTGTGTGAGCGAACCAATGTATACCGTACGTTCCTCACTAGAAGAAATTAGTATATTAGATGTTGGAGATCATGTATATTTTCTTCTCAATCATCCAAATACAGAATTTATGTTTGTTGAACATAAATTAAATAACACTTTCGATATAATAAAGCACAAATATAATGAGTAAGAAAATAATATCGATCAATGATTAGAAATGGTTAAATAAAGTTTATAAATTAAATATACTTAAAAACATCAATTAGCTCTACAGGTACAATTATATTTAATAGTCTATTTGTAAAAAAAAAAACAAACGTACAAATTAGTTAAATAAAGATTGAATAAAAAAGTAAAAAACAAGAATAATACTTTGATAAAATTCGAGCGTACGATTTGAAATATAACCGAAAACAATTGAACAATCATCTACGCATGCGTGGAAGAGCATAATAAAGTATGAACTTACGTTGAGTAGGACTTATCTATTCGACTAATATCAAGTTCGAGTTTATGTCGACGTCGGTTGACGTGTCGTGCTACAAAGTACATCGTAGTGTGGTTGTCTGATCTGTGGTTTATCTAATTTTTTTATTATTCGATATTACCAATCATCAACGTCAATGGTGTTAATGATACTACAATAGTAAACAGTGCACTCTTTAGAAAACCGCAAGGTCTGCTACAATAAGCTTTCGATGCGTATATCGTAGTGACACAAAAACAATAAATTAATTAAAGGCAAATTTCATATAATTCATTGTCATGCATTTACGTAGATAAATTTCTATTTATTTTTTTTTTTTTTTTATGGAGGATTATATATATTATAGAATATAGTTTATATTATATTTCGATTCAATTAAAATCGATCGCAAAGAATCGAAAGAGAAAAAACAGGGAAGAATAGTCATAGATCGAATGGCATCATGGAAAACCCACATAAAAAAATGATGACGGTATGTAACGATGCGATAAAAAAAATACCTTCCTGTCATAATATATGACAATAATAACAATGAAAAAGCGTTTTATCATAAGCATGATAAAATTTTTATATTTTATATTTATATAGAAAATTTATATCGCGATAAAATTGAATGAGATTAAAAATGTTTAAGTCGAATGATACTTTTTTCGTAATAAGATTTTAAACAATTTTGTTTTTTTTTTTTAGTCATGCACCAATGTGTCAGAACAGGCACATCATGTGTCAAGAACAAAACGTGGTCAAGCTATAGGTCATGTAAGAGGTTTTCGTGGGTGTACGGTATGGTTGACCGGTCTCTCGGGAGCAGGGAAGACTTCGATAGCATTTCAAGTGGAAGCGATACTAGTTGATCACGGAATTGCGGCGTACGGGCTTGATGGAGATAATGTCAGAAGTGGTTTAAATTGCAATCTTGGCTTTAGTAAAGAAGACAGAAAAGAAAATATAAGAAGAGTCGCAGAAGTAGCAAAATTATTTGCGGATAGCGGACAAATTTGTTTATGTAGCTTTGTATCACCATTCGAAGAAGATAGACAAATGGCAAGGCAAATACACAAAACCTCGGATCTTCCATTCTTTGAAGTTTTCGTTGATACTCCGCTCAACGTTTGCGAAGCCAGAGATACAAAGGGACTTTATAAAAAAGCAAGGCAAGGTGCTATAAAAGGTTTTACTGGTATTGATCAAATGTACGAAAGACCTGTTAATCCTGACTTGGTGGTAACCACAGAGAACTGTACCTTAGAAGAATCAGCTGCAACGGTGATCGATCTTCTGGAAAAACAGTGTATCATACCAGTATTACCAAAACCTACTGCACCTATAAGAGAACTGTTTGTTCCAGAATCCAGAATTGCTTCTGCTTTGGCAGAAGCAGACACTTTACAAAGCGTAGAAATTACAAAGATCGATATACAGTGGCTTCAAATTCTAGCAGAAGGCTGGGCTCTCCCGCTAACTGGTTTCATGAGAGAAAGCCAATACCTACAGGTATATAACAATTCTATACGTACGTTTATGCTTCTGTAAAAAGCTGATATATATATATATATAGATATGTCGATGGAAAATAGAATAAACATAACTTCTTTATAATCTTAACACAATTGAAGGCTTTAGGGAAAATGTTTTTAGACTCAACATTTGAAATGTCTACTTGAAGGTGGAAAAGAAGTAAATCAGTCTATTCCTATAGTTCTTGCAATAAGTACTACAGATAAACTTCGTTTGGAGGGAAATTCGGCGATAACGCTTAGATATAAAAACAAGGCTTTGGCAATATTGCGAAGGCCAGAGTTTTATTTTCATAGGAAAGAAGAAAGATGTGGGTGGCAATTTGGAACTAACAACTTGGGCCATCCATATGTGAAGATGATTTATGAATCAGGAGATTGGTTGGTAGGTGGGGATATAGAAGTCCTAGAAAGGATTAAATGGCACGATGGTCTTGATATATATAGATTGACGCCAAATGAAATTAGAGCAAAATGTAGAAAAATGAAAGCTGATGCCGTGTTCGCATTCCAACTTAGAAATCCTATACATAATGGTCATGCCTTGCTTATGCAGGTATATTATTTTTTATCTTACTATTCAAATTGGCCTTTCGCAATACATTTGATCAACAGCAACATGAAACATTTTATTTACAGGATACGAGAAAACGTTTACTCGAAGAAAGAGGCTTTAAAAATCCTGTATTATTATTACATCCGCTAGGAGGTTGGACAAAAGAAGACGATGTACCATTGCATACAAGAATTATGCAACATAAGGCTATTTTAGAAGAGGGTGTACTCGATGCAAATTCTACTTTGCTAGCTATTTTTCCAAGTCCTATGATGTACGCTGGTCCCGTTGAAGTAGGTGAAAATTGGTACAATTAATTTGTGTTAAAAGATTTATAAATATATAGTTACACAATTTTTTGTTAAGGTACAATGGCATGCCAAGGCCAGAATGAATGCAGGTGCAAACTTTTACATCGTGGGTAGAGATCCAGCTGGTATACCACATCCGAATAAGAAAGCTACACCTGATGGTAATCTCTACGATCCTACTCACGGTGCGAGAGTTCTTTCAATGGCACGAGGATTACAAAGCTTAGAAATCATTCCATTTAAAGTCGCGGCATATGATAAGAAAAATAAAAAAATGTCCTTTTTCGATCCAGAAAGGAAACAAGATTTTGATTTTATATCAGGAACGAGAATGCGTGGTAAGAAATATTTCGTACAGATATAGGTATTAAAAAATATGATAAAAATCATATTAAAAATACATTGTTATTGTAGATTTAGCTAAAGCAGGAAAATGTCCACCTGATGGTTTTATGTCTCCAAAAGCATGGGACATCCTTGCACAATATTATCAAAGTGTAAATAAGAATTAATTAGAATTAGCTTAGACTTAAGTGCTATTTTACAGTAGTCTATAAATTAGACCACTTCGTACAGTGCAATTATTCTATTTACATCTTATAACAATTAACATATGCCATGCTATACAAAAGTAAAAGTTAAGTATGGTTTTAACTACATGTTCATACATGTACATTTTAAATTTTTCTCTTGTACAGCATAATATTGGGAATTTATCCCCTCATTAGATAGGTTGATGATGTCTCTTTGCAGTGATACTGCAATGTGTAAGTAAATTTTATTTTTTACCTACAAAGAAATTGACGATATTTTCTATATATATATTTCTATATATATGTGTGTATATATATATATATATATATATATATATATATATATATATATATGTATGTATATATATATATGTATGTATGTATGTATGTATGTATGTATTTACAAAGAATACGAAATGTGCGAGGCGTATAGTATGTAATATTGAAAATATTTCGAATTGATAACATAATATACAATAGCTTTAGTAGTATAAGGTACAAACTAGTTACAAAATACATATGAAAGAAAAAAACAAACTTTATAGTAATTATGTACAAATGAAAATAATTCAATGTATACAACTAAGTAATAAAAATATTAATTGCACACGATATTTGGCTTTTCAAAAGCTGCTACTAAAGTAATAGAACAAAAAAAATTTATGATGTTGAAAATATTTTTTATTGCCACGATAACGTACAGACGAAGTAAGATAAAAAATGAAAACAATATGACAAAATAAAGTACGGAATTTACATCAGCATATTTTATGTTTTGCATTATATAAATGATCAATACTGCTTTTCTAACAAGTACATCAAAATTGTAGGTGTCTAGGACAAAAGGTAAAAAAATGTTGTAAATGAATATTGTAATAAGCGAACATTATTATAATTGTGTTATTATTGTGATAGATACTTTAATATATTCGTATAATAAATTAAAATTAATTATTTTTTGTTGTTTTTATGGATTGTATCCATAAATTGAAAAATTTTAAACATACTTTCCAAAGAATAATCATAATATAAATAGATTAACGCAGTTAATCGTAATCAATTATACCGATTATACAAAGGGAAGAATATTTAAAAAATCTCGCTTGTAACGTAATTTCCAGTAAAACTTATAAATTCATATTTTTTTATCTTACTCTATTCGTATATTTATAATATATAAAATATTTATATCAAAGGATTTATTATGTCTTCTTTGTAAAGCTATTATGTTTACAAATAAGAAAATCCTATATTCCACAGTAACATCTTGCGATGGAATAGGTTTAATAAATGAACAAGATCTCAAATATACAAACATGCTTAGTGATAACTGTCGGTCTTACAAATAAATGAATACCTCTAATATCGCATTAATATTAAACATTCTCTTATCCTTTTTTTTTTTTTTAAATTTGTACATAGTATCAAATAGCAATAATAATTATTTCTATTTACTATAAAGTTTTTTTTTTTTTTTTCCCAATATATTTTCTCATAACTTGAAAATTTTATAAACTTGTGTTTCAATATGAATTGCAAATACGAAGCCATTACTTTACATTGTTAACATACTTTTATGTGTATAGCTTTATAAAATCGCTACTTTAGCAGTGGAAAAACTGTTCTCTATGTTACAGAGTACACAAATATCACTCTCTCTCTCTCTATATGTACTCATTATTCGTATAATAACGTTAACGTAGAAAATATCCTGAATTCATTTTACAGGAATGTGACTTTCCTTTAAACAGAAAGCACAGTACAATTTTCCTTAGAACAGCAAAACGTTTCTTAGCAAATACGATTTTCTTGCAGTCATAAATAGTCTAGTCATTTGTTTTAATTGCTGTACATTATAGATGCCGTAGCTAAATTGACTTCTGCATTTGTATCGGATAAATCGGGTAAAGATAACATTACAGGTATAACTTGAATTTTTCCAGAATCATCTTGCTGTTGCAAATGTACTACAGTCCCACTCTGTAAAATCTCATTTGTCATTATTTCATCTGCCATTATTTCTGCAGATTCTATGTTGTCCGCAGTTACTTCTTCCGTGTATACGGTGGTATCCTCCATGTTCATGATAACTTCTGCAGCCTCGGAAGCTTCTCTCGATGTTTCTTCGTAATCCTGTGATATACAATAATTTAAAATAAAAAAAAAAAAAAAAAAAAAAAAAAAAAAAAAAAAAAAAGAAAAAGAAAGAAAAAAAAAAATATATATATATATTAAGCAAGATATCTACTAACAAGACCTTAATACATATTATAGATCTTCGTTTATATACCTGTTCGTAGACCTGCTCGTATTCTTCTGCAATTTCTGGCTCTTCAAATTTAACAATTTGTTCTTTCACAAATTTCTCTTCAAAGGTTTGACTCGATTGTTCTTCGTATTGGGCTTCCGTAATTTGTGCATTTACACGCGTCAGTTCCTCCTGTTCTTGATCAGAACAGGAAGTTTCCTCTTGAACCTTCGAGTGCTTAATATTTCTGCCAGGTACTATTCTTTTAAATCCAGATCCTCCTAAACTTTCGTGACGTCTTTCATGTTTATTCTTATCACCCAGATACTTAAAACGTTGTCTACAAACACTACACGAATACGGTCGTTCGTTCGTATGAGTTCTTTCGTGGCAAACAAGCGCGCTCACTTGTTTACACCTCCAAGGACAGTATCTACACTGCAAAGGCCTTTCGTCGCTATGTCTATTTTGATGATGCTTGATGAGTTGTATTTTTGTTTTTAAGTTAAAACCACATATTTCGCATGTATATGGTCTCTCTTCGGAATGAGATATCATATGAGTCTTTAATCTAAGTTGGTTTACAAAACGTTTCGGACAATGAGGACATGCCAATGTGCCTTCTAGTCTATTGTGAGTCACCATCATATGGTGCCTCAATCTAACTTCGGATGTAAATGTCATATCACAGTCCAAACACTTCATAGGATCTTTCTCCATATGAGTATTTTTAATATGTGTTCTCAAAATCATTTCAGTTTTGAAAGTTTTATTGCAATGATAACAAGCTACCCTTCTTTTTTCTGCTAATCCATCTACAGGCTCCTTCACGATGCCAGGAAGCGATTCGTTATGTATATGAGACATATGCCATTCTAATGATCTCGTTGAAATCATAGATCTATTACATATATGGCATGTATATTGCCTTCCATCTTTGTGTACGCGATTTCTATGTATAACAAGTGTAGAATGATTAGGAAATTTCTCGCCGCACACTTGACACGAGCATTCTTTCAATCCTCTACTATCGCTTTTTTCATGAACTCTCATATGGAGCCTTAATCCATCCCTCCTATTAAATCCAACACCGCAAGTATCGCAACGATATTGTCGTTGATCTTCGTGTATTCTTACGTGTTGTTTCAACGTTGAACTATTTTTGAACATTTTATCACAGTGCGGACATTGTATAGTGTAAGCTTTGTGAGTATACATATGTTTTGAAAGGCTATAAAATGGTACTAATTTGTGACAAACCGGGCATTCCCTTTTGTTCCCTACAGGTTGATGTTTACGAATTCGGTGATGTCTGAGACTTGCAGGATTTTTAAAGTCTGCCCCACAATCTTCGCACAAATAAGCTCTCAACGTTGTGTGTACAGATTTCAGATGAAAGGTCAATTTTTGTTTGAAAGCAAACTTTTTTGGACATTTTGGACATTGAAAAATTTTTTCCCAGTTCATATGTTGCGTTTTAACGTGTTGATCCAGTGTCCCTTGATGTTTGAATTTTTCACCACAAATATCACATAATTGGCCATACATATTATCACAATGTTTTTGCTCGTGCTGCCTTTTTTTGCCTTTCGAGTCTAACATTACATCGCAATATTTACATAATAATTTTTTAAAACATACCACATTATGATTTCTTTTTGCTTTGTTCGTAGGAAATTCTTCCATACAATCTTCACAGTAGTGCATAATTTTGTAATCGTGCGTTTTTAAATGATCTTCGAGAACTTCTTTTAAAGAAAACGTTTCCGGACAATAATCACACTCTAAATAATGTTCCTCTGGTATATAATCTGCCGGTGTTGTTTCATCTATCAAGTCTGGTAAACTTTTTTGGAGCGACGTGTTATTTCTATCTTCATAAAGCGAGATTATGTCTTCATCTTTTAATCTGGTGATCACAATTTTTCTTTGCTTTAAATAATCTTGAAACTCTAGCAAATTTTTTTCTTTCTCTCCTAGAATGCGCGATAATTTTTCCATATTTCCTTCTGTATAAGACTGATCAAATTCTTTCTGCAAGTATTCTTTCTTTTTCTTTGCTTCTTCCCATTTTAATTTAAGCTTTGCTAAACGCGATAAATACTCCTTTGTGTTCACGTATGCTTTCTCTTGTACCGACTTATCTTCCAGAGGATCTGAAGTATCCGAAATGATTTCTTCTTTGACCATAAAACTATGCATCGTACTACTGTCCATATCGGATTCTATTTTTATTACATTTGAACCAGTTTCATCATATATAACTGGTTTTTGATCGTCAGAACTTTCGACCCGTTTAATAAATCGACTTGGAGTTTCTTCGGCTTTCATCGTTATACTTGATTGACTACCTAAAACTTTTTCACGTTTTTTCTTGTATTCTTCTATTTGTTCTTCTATGATTTGTTCTCTCTTATCCAATTGTTTTGTACGTTCTGTAAATAAATTCTTTTCCTTTGTTGTTTCATATCTTTTTAAAATTTTGCCAACTGGTTTAAAATCAAAAGCTTTTGCTTTGCTTGAACTTTTATCATCTTTCTTTTCAAATGGTTTATCCATCTTTTTAACTTTTACTAATAATATTTCATTTGGTTTAGAACCTTTCACAGTAACATACATAATTCCATCTTCTTGGGGATCATTAATTTTTAAAGGGTTTTGTATATCTAATTTTTGTATTTTCGGATCTTTCGGACTTTCATTAGTATCGGATACAGTCGAAGTAATTTTTAACTCTTCGTTACTCCCAGACCCTTCCTTTTTTGTTTGCTGTAAAAGCCTGCGCTTCAATATATTTGGTTGCTTTGGAGTGTCTTTCCCAAATTCATCATCTTTAATTTCAATCTTTGGAATTTCTAATTTAATATCTTGTGCAGTCTCTACTTTAACATAAGCCTTTAATGCCATATCATATTTATATACGGTTTGATTAGAATCTTGATTTGCATGATCCTGATTCCGTATTAAATTATTACTTGATGAATTGTGCAATACAAAAGATCGATTATTTGCTTTACCTACATTTTCCTTCTTATGTGTATTTCTTCTTCTCTCTGTGTGCTTACTTTCTATTTCATCATCAGATTCCGCGGCGTCAGAACTATCAGGCTGAAATGGTGGATCATCTGGATCAAATTCTTCTATGGATTCGTTATCATCGCTATGATGTCCACCTGTAACATCTTCAAAAATGTCAGGCTCAGTTTTAAACTTCACATCAGAACTCTCATCTTCTATTTTTACTTCAGGCGTTGAGTTGTCAATATCATTTAAAGAATAAATTGAAGATATTTTCGGAGCAGTTTCATTGTTATCAGCGCTTGTCGATACAGAAACCATAGTACAATCATAAATCTCTTCTTCTTTCTTTTCATCAATTTGATCGTTAGCTAAAGATTGCAATTTTTCTGCTTCTATATTACGTGCAACCGTATCATTTAATGTGACATGAATTGATTTTAGCTTAACTTCAGCCTTTTTAATTTGCATAAAAAATTTGTAACTCATTTTCAAATCACAAATGCAATCCATACACATTTGAGTGGATAAACTGTCATGTGGATTTATTTCTTCCAAATGTTGTATCTGTTGGCTTAGCCTCATTTGAATACCTTTTTCACTGAAAATATCAACTAATGGAAGCTTCAAACCAGCGCAAGTTCGACAATACTTCTTTAATTCTTGCTTTGTATGTTCGAACATTGATACTTTATCCTGTTTTAATGATTTACTTTGCAATGAAATTTTTGTTAATTCCTTCAAACTATTTACATCGTGAGCCAAAAGCTTTACACGAGGTGTTATTTTTTTTAATTCATTTATATCTTTAACTTGTCCACCTAACGTATCTTTATTTATTGTCGAAGCAGTTCTCATAGGCTTCAAAACAGTCTTTGATAAATTATTTTCAAGCATACCTTTTTGACTGTTGATATTTGTATATTTATGATTTTCTATTATTAATTCCCCATAATCATGATCTCTATTAAGCTTTGAATTCTGCATATTTATAGCTGATCTTTATTTAATTCCTTTTATGAATACATCTATTTCTTTAACATATTTTTTATTATTTTCATTTTAAAATAACGTGCAATTTAAACAGTAGCATTCTTTGCAAATAAATTTTAATGCCTTAGCGCATGTTTGCATCGACATAATAGTCTGAAATCATGAAAATATTATTTATAAATCCGAAGAAAATTTCTTATTGCAAGAATATTATAAATAACATAAAAAACGGCGAATATAACTTATAATAAATTTCTATATAATACCAGCTTTACAAAATTAAAAAAAATAGCTACCTTAAATAATCAAATTATAAAATATTTCTTTAAATTATCTTCGAACATAAATTGTATATATCCTTAGATATATCATTTAACATTATATTTAATGCTTTTCTTTTATAAAAAAAATGTAATATTTTTGCATGCGCTGTATCAACAATTATTGAAAATTCAGATGAAACATGAATGAATAGGAATAATATCAAGCTTGTAATCAAACTGTATATTTGATGATAACTTTCACTGCAAATATTCTGCTATGTAGACCTCAGATCAAAGTTTTTACAGTAATCAGTGCTTCCTGTAAATCAGGCATTTTTCTACTCATAATGCAATCATTCATCTAATGTATTAAAAGAAAAATAAATTTCTTCATTTCATTTATATGTCAAATACAGAAATTCTAAATTCGTCAAAATATATTGAGGTTAAGAAATTGTGATCAGTCTGCTATTATAAATTATATTCATAAGTACTTTTATATTTACAAGTGGATGTTATACCAGTTTCAAATTATAAGTTTCTCCTCTTGATATACGATCTTACGAAAAGTAACAGCGTTATTCGAAAGTTTTTCCAATTTCTCACTGCCGTAACTTCTTCTTGACGATATCCAGATGGCGCGTAGCAATGGCGCCTCTGCATTTATTATTTTCAAGATATCATTGGCATTCTACACTTCCAAAATTCATGCCTGGCTTTGAATATGTCTTGTGCACTTTCAGCTTGGCAAATCGACCGCCTTTGGAGCATCAAACCGCTGGTGAAAATATAAAGCAAACGTGTTAAAGATAGATTAATGAATTTTTGATACATTCACTATCCGTAAAGATGGACTGCTGCCACGTTTGACTTTCGTGTTCCTAAAAATCTTTCGTCGCACGATAGTATGACGTCGTTACATTTAAGATGGCGACGATCGCGACCATATTGGGAAATCAAAATGTAAATTCTAAATCGAAAATTTATTTTCGATGCTAATCCATCCGGTATTAAAAAAAAAAAAAGAAAGAACGATCATTGACATATGGTAATGAAAAAAATAACAGAAAAAATTGTTCCCTCCTACTACATAACGTTGATTAAAATGTGACCTAAATGTAATAATAAAATGACCTTAAGCACGTGACGTAATCTAACTTAAGTAAGTGAGTACACAGCTTAAAAGTATTAACCAATACGTGTGAAGCATTGTAAATATTTGTAGGGAATGATCAATGATTTTATATAGGTTTTTCGATTGATTAAGTTGGTCATTTTTTATCATTTTTGTATATACGTGTATTCATATGTAATCTGTAAATTAAATATATACGTGTATATATTCACACACACACACACACACACACACACACACATATATATATATATATGGCAATAAATCATTAATGAATACTATTTCAAAATATTTACATGTTTAATATTACTTTCAAACAATGTTCGTTTTAAATAATATTTTTCTCTCACCTATCTTTTATTACATAACAACCAATGTAAGCGATCGAAATAACCGACATAGAAGAAAATTGGCGGGTAAAAGTATTGCGCGCGCAACAATTTCATCTATAAAATACTCTTAGCAATGCGACCAATCGCTAGTAGGTTAAACTATCCCTCCGCGAGGAGTTTATTCTCGGCCAATATGACTAGGTAAATTGTGATATGTTTGAGGTTATCTTCAACAAATTGTCTTATATTTTAAATGTATAAATATCAACTTTCAAAAGTATTTTATTGTTCTTAAACGTATTTTATACGGCTGTTAAAGATAGCTAATATTTCACTTTTTGTACGCTTATAATAATTGTAACAAGCCGATTTAAAGATATTGGTGTCATAGGAGGTGAACACAGAATTTTCGAGTATCTCTCGATTTATTACAGGTCAAAGATAGAATTGGGAGATGTAACGCCTCATAATATAAAACAACTTAAACTCTTAAATCAAGTGGTGTTTCCAGTTTCATATAACGAAAAATTTTATAAGGACGTTTTAGAAGCAGGAGAACTCGCTAAACTAGCATATTACAATGACATTGTGGTAATTAGACCATATTATATCCATTTATTTTTATAAATGTATTATATGTTCTAACAATTATTCTCATATCAGTTATATATTCTTAGTTTGGTACTTGCAAAGAATATTATTCTACATTTGTAGGTTGGTGCAGTTTGTTGTCGTGTAGATACTTCAGAAAACTCTAGACGTTTATATATAATGACTTTAGGGTGTTTATATCCTTATAGAAGATTAGGAATTGGTACGGTGATGGTACAACACGTTTTAAAGTATGTCTATAAAGATGGAAATTTTGACTCGATTTTTCTGTAAGTATACATTTAAATCATTATGAAATATTATCTCTGGAAATTTCTTAACAAATATATCATATACTCGCAGTCACGTTCAAATAAGTAATGAAGGGGCGATTGATTTCTATAAAAAATTTGGATTTGAAATAGTGGAAACAAAACAACATTATTATAAAAGAATAGAACCTGCGGATGCGCATGTTTTACAGAAAACATTGCGACCTCGAGCAAATCAAACGAATCAACAGACTATCAATTAATAAATTTTCTTGTACATTACTTCATTTCATCTTTTTCTTTACCATCACAAAATTATATTTGCTTTGAATTCTATGAATAAAGCTCCTTGTTATTACATCTACTGTTGCATCAAATGTTATGGAGTCACCTGTACATAAATAACAATACAAATATAAAAACCTAAAGACATATTTTAATCTTATGTAGCAACCAAATATCATCCTTGCATTATTTATGAAATACAGACTCATGAGAAAGGATGCATAGATTAAAAAATTTGATTGAACATACCGTTAAATCAAAATTAAACATACGAAAAATTAAGTGAATTAATTTATATTTATATGATCAAAAATAAATAAATAAAATATATATGCAAGATACAAATTCCAAAATTATTAGTAAAAAATGTGTAACCATACATATACATATATTACAAAATACATAAATTAGAAATTAATTTTATCAGATATTACATAATAAATTTTGTATACACATTACCAAATCTCATAAATCGATTGAATATTCTCTAAATAATCACAAGCCAGGTTGCTATAATACTTTTAAGAATCATCACATTTTAACAAAGCTTTTTAGCATATACACAGTGTGTATAATTTTATATATATATGTGTGTGTGTGTGTGTATGTATGTATATAAAATTACAACTGTAATAATTCCAAGATCCTTTTAATGCAAAGTTCAGAACCTTCGTATGCTTCTTTTGAAACCTACAAAAGTAAAATAAAAGGATATAAATATACAATGTATTAATTGTATATACGTACAAACAGTTAAGTAAAATTATCTCACAGGTGCTAAATTAAGAAATCCATGAGGCAAACCAGACAATATATCAAGAGTCACTACATTTCCTAGCAATTTTAATTTTCTTGCAAACATAACACAGTCATCAAGACAAGGATCCAGTTCCATTGTCTACAATTACGACATCCAAATATTAATAATACTGTTTATCTTTTTATAAATACAATAAATTTTAATGATTAAAATTTAACAGCCATAAACTCACTAAAATTTTGGTGGGTGGTAAACGAGCTAAAAGATCATCCGATGCAAGGTATGGACTTAATAATGGATCTTTGGGAACTGTGAATACAAATTCTTCCGAAGGACTTTTTGCTCTTTCCGTATCGAGTTCTCTAATTTCTTTTTTATCTCCACCAAGAGGCCATCCAAAAAGTGACCATGTTTTGCCATTGCTTGGAGGGTTGTCATCTATACCATTATAATTATTTAGTACAGGAGCTGAAGTACGTATGCTTGAATTTCTATACATATCTAAAAATTTTTGGATATATTCTCGTGATCTAACTTCTTGCTTTGGATGATCTATGCCTAGTATATAAATAATATCATTGACTTGACATTTATTTTTATACTTTGTTTGATATTATACTAATAAATATTATTTAAATTCATTAATATATTTTATAACATTAATTTGTCTAACATTGTACATACCATCGACATCTGTTAGGCTTACAGAGTTTAATGTAGAGTCAGATGGAAGTGAGGCAAGTTTATGTGCATCATTAGTTTCATCCCCATTAGGACTAAGAGCTAATGCTATAAGATCGCTCTCGCTAACCTCTGCAAATGATTCAGTTTCTGATTCTACTACTTCATTGCTATCTTGATTTTTGTCTTTAGGGCTGTAAAGAAACTTCATTTGTATCACCATTACATGTTTTCTCCTTCTTTAAAACAAAAAAAAAAAAACAAAAATATTACATGTAGGCACTATAAATCATTTTCAGTATTACCCTAAGGTTTTTTTATTATCCAATGCAGCATAAGCTTTTAGGCATCGCATCATAAAACCAAAAGGTAACAATAGGTCAGTTAGACTTAATAATCGAGATGGTGATGTTACAAATTCTATCAATACTGGTGTATATGCCATAAAAATACCATCTGGTTTTCTTATATTCATTTCTAAACACTTAAAAGTAATTCCCAAGTTCAAATTTGCCCCCGCAGAATCCCCTGTTAACGTATTATTTTATGAATAATTGTAATAAGTTCCATTTGATTATACATTCAAATAAATTTGTATCCTTTCGAAATATCAAAGATGTTTTACCGATAAGGAGTACTTTCCGTGCTGTACTTCCAAGCAGTGTACTCGCATGATTCAATGACCATGCGTAAGCGTATAATATTTCTTCAAGGGCACGAGGAAATGGAGCTTCTGGTGCTAAACTGTAATCTATACTTAAAATAGGCACACCCAATTTTACTGCCCATGTTCGTAAATAGGCTTCATGCGAACGGGAAGTTTGTGCTACGAAACCTCCTCCGTGAGAATGGATAATCAAGCTCTCAGATAAACCAAGTAATTCACCTGCAGTACCCGCAGATCCGACCTGAAAGCAAATATTTTTATCTTATCTATGAAATGAATAAATATAAAAATAAGAATATTGCATAATTATTATATAATTAGTATACCATTCCAACACGACGTACGGCACTAAGTAAACGGACGTGTATTGGCTTTCTCCCAATATGACTGTTTGGTATTGGAATAGAGATTTTACCTCCATCAAGTGTATCAAGTGTTAATTCTTCAGGCGGTATAGATATCACTTGATTTATACTCAATGGTACTACCATTGACACTGAACTGCACAGCATTTCTAAAATATAATTTTTATTAAATAGTTAATAATAGAAGCTTAACAAATTCCGCAATGCAAGTAAATTATTTTTACTTTTTTCTTTCTTAAATTTTGCAAGAAATTTTACCATTTTCACTTAAAAACCAGAAAGCTTGACAAAATGAAACATCTGCATGCTGAGATACGTGAACAATACGACGTGCTCTTGCTTCTGGATCCATTACATATTTTAAAGAATTAGCACATCGCCCAAATAATGTTCCATTAGAATAATAAACTTCACTAAATGAGGCCAAACAAACTGATAAAGTTTTCAAAATATGTTTTATATTGTCACAAAACTGGAATGTTTATAATAAGCCTTTAATATTTAATCTCAACCTTATAATTGCAGGAATTTTCAAAAATACCTGGAATCCTAAACATCTACCATAAAAACAATATTGATTTATATTCTCTGCTTGATTTAAAAGTTCTTGCGGAGTATGTTCATTAGAAGAAAACAGAGATAATTTTCCGTCTTTTGTTCGATCGCTCCAAGAGTAAAGAGTTTTCAAATATTGTAGGCAAGTATATAAAGATGCTAACAACTGAGAGCAAGCTTCAATTTCCCTAAATACATATAAAATTAATAATTATACTACATGTAAATTGCACGTACAAATGCGTTTGTAAAGAAATAATGAAAAATTATTTACCGCATATAATAACTTTTACGGAAAAGGAAGGAGTCTTTTTGACAATACATTTGACGGCATACCGTACCAGAGTGCATAATACATCTATCGACTAATACTAAAAAGCTTCTGTATCCATTTCCTGGAGTTAGTTCATCAAAATCAAACATCGGTGCGATTCTTGATATTTCTTTATATAGAGGTTGCATTTTTTCTAAGTGATCCAATATTGCCAAAAGACCAGCTCTGATTCTCGATCCATTTTCATCTTGATGCGTAGAAAAGTAGTCATTATTGGCTTGACACAGTTCTCGTAAAGCTCCCCATTGCAGAGGTTCGAATTCCTCAAACGGTCTTTCAAAATCATCATCAAGAGACATTTGAAATTGTTGTCAATCGTATTATGATTAATATAACAAATTATCAAGCAATAATTTTTTAAGAATCCCTTCAACTGGACGGTATTATTATTGTATTAGTATTGATTTTCATAATTTTAAAGAAATTCAATTTATATGACAACTTCACCATTCAAGTTCCTCGAGTCCATAAACAATGAAATCTGTATAAAAGTTAATAAATAAATTTATTATAATTTATTTAAAAGATATTTCATAATACTATTTTTTGTTCATTTTTATAATTAAATAATGAACATCGATAAATATTCACGACACATTTATAAATCATTATTTCATTAAATCAAGAATATTTTGATAACTTTGCCGTATCATGCAATAAAATGCGATAGTGTAATACGAACATCATCGTTACCATATAGCTTTTCGCAATCGATGAGCGTTTTCCAAACACAAATGCGTCATTGATGAGAGTACGCTTTTCTTTAGAAAGACGGATACCGACTGGACAGTTTTAATCCGCGCGCTTACGAATGTCCAATCATCGTGATTCAAGTTTACTATTGTTTGTCATAACCGATAAAACATGTTACCAGCTGACAAAAAATATTATCTCTTTGTTACTGATATTATACTGAAAAAGTCTAACTAGTTTTCGATTGTGACGTCATTGATCTTATTAAAAAACATGATGAACGAAATTCGTCGTATTTTTATATTTCTTAACGTCGAAACACCAATGCAATATAAAATTTCATTATCAAACCCGTTATCCTCTATCAAACCATATATATTTATATAGATATATTCTAATACAAATTCATTTTATCTTCCTTCGATCGAATAACGTTTGGTCTATATAAATATATCGATTTTACAGGTTTCTACGACTCAAAATTCTACAAAAATACGAATTAATATTTCTCTCTCGATTAGAATTCCATCGGAGTTAATTTAATAATATAAAGTATTTCCTTTGTTATATATTTTCTAATTGATAGTATCAATAACAACAAAGAAAGACGAATAGCGCTAACGATTTTCATAATACATTTTATACGTATGACTCATATCTATTTTGCCTTATAATTTACACGCTCTCATTGTAAATGATGAAACATTAATAAAATATTTATTACAGACGTTTTGAATGCCGAGTTAAACAAACTTCGACTCGAGCCCCGTATGGCGCTTATGATTCTAACCTTTAATCAAGATCACTATTATTAATTGTTGTCTCTCTGTGTCGGACTTATTTTTTTTCGCAATAATAATGATATCAACTGGTACAAACATATTACTGTGATTAAATATATTATTGCGAAGAGCCTTGTCGACTATAAGTATCTAAAGGTATTTACTTCTTTATTATGTTCACTTTGCATTACTTCGAATGTATGAAAAGTAAATATGTCATTTCGAATACGACGTGGAACTTTGTAACATACTATGTTAGTGCAATAGATGTGTTTTACATAAAAATTCTAATCCTTAACACAATGTAATCGTCTAAATCAAATATTTAAGGTTAGAAAAAAATAATTTTTAAAGAGAAGTTTTAAAGAATACTCTGCATGAAATCTGTATAAAAAAACAATGTAACGTGAACAAAGTAATATTAAAGTAGAAATATGTATTGCAAGTGTTATAAGTTTATAGGCATATTTTTTATTTTTTACAGTGGTTGAAAAGATCATTTACAACTATAATGGAAATTATAATACATGGAATTGGATGGTTTTTATCTATGAAATGAGCCTATTTTCAAGCAAAGCAATGAACAATATCTCTGGTCAGTTTCGTAAGACCACATGGGATCCTATACTCATTATTTCACAAATTGTAGCAGTACAATCTGTCATGTATTTTTTTCTCGGAATTTGGATCTGGATTATAGCGTCGCTTTTAGGCTCTACAAATTCTTTGGATTATGCCTTTCAGTATAAGGAAATACATGTTCGTGATTTCGGAGGACAATTAGTAATAGTAATCTTTATTTTGAATGCATTAGTCGGTGCTATGGCCTTATGGTGGTTAGTACAGAGAACAAAACAGTGTATGGACTTTGCATGTACAGCTCACTTGATACATTTGTGTTGTTGTTGGGCATATAATGCCAGTTTTCCAACTTCGTTCAGTTGGTGGAGTTTAAATATTGTTTCCCTGAGTATAATGTGTGTATGCGGAGAATTTCTTTGTATGAGAACGGAATTGCAAGCGATACCGCTGAGTATGAATAATCAAAAAACAGCCTTGTAATAAAGAAGTGTATATATTATCTAATGAACTTGTTAGGGCGATGATATGAATACACTTTTCTTTGATATTTTATTTTCTTTATACTCGTATATCTAATATACTTCTCTTAGACTAATATAGAAGTATAGGTTTTATAAACCATTTATACGTATAAATACACTGCATTATGGCGATACCAAGAGTTACTACTCATTTTATTAATATAATATAGCATTAATATCACTAATTTAACATATAATTTATATATCTTTTACTATTTATATTTAGTCCGAATATCATTCAATGATGATCTTCCTTGTGAAATTTCAAACCGCAGTAACCGCAGATGTTCGAACCTGGTTCATCCTATATAAAAGATAATAAATTTTTTTAATAGAATTTTACTTTAGATAAGCGATGATAATATTTTATTGCTTTTTACCAAATTGATGTAAACTTTAGGATGACCTAAAGGACCACCGCCACCATTGCAAGCTACAACACGATCTTTTTTAGGGATAGATGGTTCTTTAGCTATATAATTTATAGCCCAATTTGGATTAACATGTTTCGGCCTGTCGATAAATCTTGAAAGTCGGTAGTCATCCTCTTCAAATTTCTAGCAAACAACAGATAGGAACGTTAATTTATGATACAAATGTTGTTTTATATATGAACATATAATATAGATACAGTATAATTTGTAGAAATCAACGTAGATTCGATGTAATCGAAGTAAAAACTATTTCCAAATAAGCTTACCTGTCCGGTATGAGTTACTTTATCAGGTAATTCATTTGAGTATTTTCGTACCGTTAATGTTACTACTGGTACGTTTGTTCGCGATAATTTGCTGGAGGTTTCCAGCAGACGGAAAATACTCCTGTTCGCCATATTTATTAACTGTTACGACACTGTACCGTAAGAGGTCTCCTATTTATGTTTTGTTTTCGTGTTATACAATTTAGGTTAGTATTTTCGTATAATCATTAATCATAACATCATTAATGTTTAACGATAAAATATTTGTCAGTAATGAATATTTGTCAATATATGAATATGATATAGATACTATTCGTTATTAGATTATTAGACTTGTAATTTTATTAAATTATTATTTGTATTTTACAATTTTCAATATATCGATAACGATTCGATCATATCGATCGAATTTACTCAAAGTCGAAGATTCGGTATTTCAAACGTTTACGCAAATTTATTTAACTTGTGACGATTATCGATTTTATTACATAAAACGTTTAAATCCTAAATAATATTTACGATACGAATCCCCGTAGAGATATGATTAACGCGCTCAAACGTATTTTGAAAATATACCATCTATCTACGTAGAAATATACTTTTCGCAATATGAATGAAATTTCTACAAGATATTATCGGAGTCAAAATGAAATCTAAAATGCTCATAGGCATGCGTTTCCAACGCGTTGCCAAGGATCATGCGCGTGAAATATTCCATGTAGTGACCTTTATTACGTCTCGAATGCACGTACACGGGGTTTTTTGGTAAGATTAAAATCAGGGGATCGACTGTTGATTAAGTACGATCGTTGGGAGATCTTATCGTGAACGGTGTGAAACAAACTTTTGTAAAGAAGATCGAAAGGAATAACCTTATACGGCGTCGTTATTTCGTAGATATGTGTAATAAAGAGGGTAATTCGAAAAAGGGCCGCCACTTGATTTCCAGTGATTAGGAGTAAGAATTCTTACCTACTCGAATATCGATCCGCCTGGGCAAGCGAGCAATGCGACGTCTCTATAACGTTTGCAGCTTTTCCCCTTATTTTTCGCCGGCAGCGTATTGTATGTGCGCGCGAGAAAAGCACAGAACGAGATAGAATCAGTGTTTTTATTTTTCTTTAGGCGACACGTACACGTCCTATCGTATATGTTTCAAGGCTACACGACGCCTTACCGGCAACATATGTCTTGTATCCGTGTACGTAGATCAAAAGAGTCGGATCAAACTTATAATCAACTACATACATAAGGATAATGTAAGGCAAATGATATACGGTGAGTCGAAACAACGTTTCAAACAACGCTTTTTTCCCCTCTCTAGATTCTCTCTATAACTCATTGCGAGCATGCACCGTTGTACAGAATAATTTTCCGAAGAAAGAAAAAATTCAAAACTTTGGATCGAAATGAAAATGATTATGAAATTTTCGTACGAGGCAAAAACATTGAGTTGTAGAGGGTAGATAGGGCATTGTCGTCTTCTATCGCTTATTACGTTGCGCTCCAATGAAATTATTTAATTTAGGATAGATACGAGATCGAATTAATTAATATGGACGTTCACGGGGCCGGAGTGGTTGCCGTTTTAGGAACCGTCGGAGCTGCTACCGGAGCAATTTCAGCGGTGATCGTTTATACGATCTGTACGCGACGTCGAAGATTACCGTTGCTTTCTTCGGGCGTCGGTCCTCTCAATTGGTCCGTTGATTATTCAAACGCTATCGGTTTTGATTTTTCCCTAAATTCTACCCCTCACGCGTCTCTACCGTTTAACGTTTGTTTCAGGTTCGAAAAAGATTTATTGAATAGAGCCGAAGAAGCTGCGAGATCCTCGAAGGACGTTCTAGTTGGATTAGGATCGAGCGTATCTCTTGGTCGTGACAGTAGAACTCCGAAACACAGTGCTAGCCGTTCCGATGACGAGGAATGGCAATCGGATCACGTATTCGACAGTATCGCAAGTGATTCTCCGAGGAAACGTGAGTGAGATCTAAGATTGATTTTATCGAAACGATTTATTTTACCCTCGATCTATGTTTTTTTTTTTTTTTTTTTTTTTTTTCCCCATAGTCCGACATAATCTGTCCGAATCCGACGACGTTCCACCGTCACCGATGAGCCCTCTCGCACCACCTTTACCCGAAGGTGCGGTCGTAGCGTCGGAAAAACGAATGGTAATCGTTAAACATCCTCTTAGAAGCTTAGACAGCTCTCATTCGAGATTGAGCAGTCTTGAAATCGAGTTGGAACCACGGAACAAGGTATACGAAAAAGTTATTGCAATAAGTATCCTTTGTCCGCGTACCTATTACGTACCTATTTATTCGTAGCTTTCTTCTTCCTCGTCGACGTCTTCGACGGACGAATTTAGAGGCGATTTAGAAATAGGATTGATTCACGATGCGTCTGCTGGTATTCTTACCGTACGCCTTTTGGAGGTATTTAATATTCTATTATATCATAGATTCTTGTCGATAGAATTCTCTATTTATTAACTGGAAAAAACGAAAAAAGAAAAAGAAAAAACAAAACTACCATCACGTCTTCGTACGGAAACGTTATTTGTCTTCTCTTTGAAAGGCTCGTAATTTACGTGCACGTGAACTCAGTGGAACAGCCGATCCTTATGCCAAAATACGCCTGTTACCTGATCGAAGTAACGTCTGGCAAACGAGAATACATAGACGTACTTTAAATCCAGGTAAAATTGATCGAAGAACGATACTCATCAACGCGATATTATTTAATGACGCTACCATTTCTGAACAGTCTTCGACGAGGACTTCGTATTCGAAGTAAATCCAGAATCGTCCTTGACCGACAGAACTCTAGAAGTTCTCCTATACGATTTCGATGCTTTCTCTCGACACCGTGGCTTGGGTTACGCGCAATTCCATTTATCCACGTTAGTGGATATTCTTGGTCTAACTTTACAAACCGTTAGAGTACCGATATTGCGTTACGGAGCCGAGGGCGGCTTCAGAGCCCCACCTTTGGGAGAATTGATGGTGTCTCTTTCATATCAACCCTTAATGGAGAAATTGACGGTCATCGTTGTCAGGGCCAAGAATCTACCCATACCCGACGATTCGTCAAGTTGCAATCCATATGTGAAGGTAGGTGAAACGAATAAAAAAAAAAAAGTTACCGTTTTAAACATTTCACCTTATCGCGATCCATTTAGGTCGTACTCACGCAAGATGGGAAAAGTCTCAAAAAGAAGAAGTCCAGTATCAAGCGGGAAGCTACGAGCCCGGTCTGGAATGATATTCTTAGCTTTGATGTTCCTAACGAAGTGTTTTCAAAGTGTGCATTGGAGTTTTCTATATTGCGTGCTAACGGTGAGCTAATCGCTAAATGCGAGGTTTCCAGCAAGTGTCAGAAGGAACTCTTCCATCGTGTATTGTCAGGGAAGGGTGCCTCCGCACAATGGTTACCGCTGTCCGAGCCGGAAGTTCATCGTAGCGATGAATATAAAGATTAAAAGCATCAAATATAACATGCGTATCAATGATCACGAGAGTCTTCGGGCTTATTATTATTTCTTGTTCTGTCTAGTAGAAAGTACTTGAACTTGAAACGAAACGATTTATGATAAATTAAATTGCGTGCTATCTATTTTCATTAAATATTAACGTAAATTCGTAATACGAACGATACGAATATTTCCAAATATTAATTAAAAGATATAATATATTCGTCGTTACGGAGAATTATTTTCGATAATATCCATAGATTAAAAATATACTGGAGTCGCTAAATACGATTGCCTTGATATTGATTATTTTAAGAATTTTATTTAAAATATATATATATATATATATTTTTTTTTCTTTTTGATGTTGTATATCAACAATATTAAAAGATCATAACGCACAGTTTTGCTCGTAAAATGTCGTACGAACGATTTAAATCGAAGGACTACAAATCCCATGCAGTTACGATATAATTATATTATCCGAATCAACTGCATGAATGCTGATCTCATAGATGTAATTGTTGGATCTGTCGATAGACTGAAACTACTTCATAGCGTATATGAATAACTATTCTTTCTATATATGGCCGATTGTAACTGTAGTTTATACGATGTACTCGTAATATTAGTTCCTGTCCATAAAAATTGCAAGATATTTTCAATGTCGATGAAAGCTGGCTCTTTCAACAATGGAAAGTTCAATAAGTGTCTCATAGTAGCGAAATTAAAAGTCTATAAAAAATGTATATCGTACAGAAAAGTGAAATATACGCAATATATTATCTAACATTTCATGAAGTGACTAAGACAAAGTCTGAAATGTTTCCAAATACTATGGGCTTACAATAAAAATACGTATTTTAGATAAATATATCCACACGTACTTATGCGTAAACGCACATTCACCGTGACTAAGTTATTATCAAAATAACACTATGCCTGATACGTAAAGATTGTGTCGTATTAGATTTTTGATGTACCCATTGTATTGTCAAAATATTCATACAAATTGTAAAATTGTGCTTACCATCTACTTATGCTTCCTCCGATGTGACAAAAAGTACAAATACTTTTAATATTTTTATTTTTTAAAATGTTTTATTCACTGTACAATATAACTGTACATAAAAGAGGAATGGACCAACGTAATGCGATCCCTGAGTTTAGTCGAACAATCCTGTAAATGAATAAAATATAATTAGTATAAAATTTATGCTTCAATTTTTATGAAAATATTGAAACGTAAAGACTATCTCATTTAAATATATTATCTTCAGGTATACCATCGGTAGCTAATACATGATCAAATAATCATTGAATACTATTACGTGGATTAGGATAAATATTAGACAAGTTTCTTTAATTATCAAACAGAGAGATTTTATAAACTTTGCCTCAACTTACCGAAACCCATGTCCTCGTCTGATTCTTCTTCTGGTTCTTCCTTCTTCTTTTCTTCTTTAGCTGGGGCAGCTTCCGTACTGGCTGGCGCAGCTGCAGTAGTAGTGACTAAAAGAAGAAAAAGTTTTTAACACCGAGAAGATTATAATTTAATGTTTATTAACAGGAAAAACATTCGATCATATCCATTACAATTGTTGCTTAAAGAATCTAAGCCAATGTACAAGACATGTGACTTTAGAACTCTATTCTCATTTTATATATCCTCGTATGCTAACCGTTCTAATATATAAATTTATTTAGAAGGGTGGATGAAGAGGATAAGATTAAAAAATGAAAGATATATTTTTATACTAAATATATCAATGATACATACCACCGGTAGCAGGTGCAGCACCAATGCCAGATCCAACTTTAGTGATAAAATCCTTTACATTGATACCTTCCAAAGCCTTTGCGAAAAGTCCAGGCCAATAAGATTCTACATCCACATTGGCAGCCTTTAGAATTGTTTGTATTTTTTCACCCTGCAATATATACAATACTTTCAGATAGCGTATAATAATAGTTTAGTTTACAAATTGTTTTGTTTTCCATATTTGAAATAACCTTTGCACTTTCAGTGTATGAAGTAATTGGAAAGAAAAAAGAAAAGCAACGTAATTATAAGGATAAAACAAAACAAAAAATAAAACTGAATTTAGACTGTTGTATATAACGATACAAATACATGAGACGAATCGGCAAGAGTAACAAGACACGTGAAATTTCTTACCGTTACGGCGATGTCATCGTCGACGAGAATAAGAGCGGAGTAAACGCAAGCAAGCTCGGTTTTGGTAGTCATGTTTACTATTTATATTTCTTTTCTTGAAAGTCGATGGATCTCAATAATGGTGCAAGTCGCCGATATGGCCTTAGCTCCGTGAAAGAGAACAAGCACAAAGGTTCGGTCGATCCAACGGGAAAGAAGTAGCGCGCAACGGATGTCACGTGACGTAAAGCGGAAATGCTTAAGCAGAATTCGTCATCAAGCTACATTTGGATAATGTTAACGTCGTAGTTACTTCCGATTGGTCAAACCAAAAAATGTGCTCTGGTGAGATGCCACCTTTACGATATATAATAAACGCACTCGATTAAAGAAACGTAATATATTCGATACCGTTATAAATCATTTTACGACGGCATAAATATTTAATAATATAACAAGGAATCAAGGCGGAGGACATCGTAAGAGAAAGATTAATTATCAATCATAGGAGACGTTATTACTATTTATCTACATCCGATCGATACGTTTCATTTGAAAATGATCAAATGTGCAAACATTCGTTATTAAAATAACATTCGTTATATGCGACGTATCTTTAATATATTAATGTTTACGCTTTAATATATAAAACTTGTACGTATACGAGTATTGCGCAAGTTTACTAGAAATTGCTGTTTCTCAAATGACGTAATCGATATTAGACTAGTACGTGTCATTACCAATGTACTTACATTGGCACTTGCATAAAAATTACTCGTTAGAATTGTATACGCGTGAGCAGATATTTGACACTGTTAATTTAGTCGATAGGATTACATGGTTATCGGTTATGTAAAATAACCTATATATAAAACGAACCTAAACGATTAATTTACTACATTTGAAACATGGAGAATCTAAAAGGATGGCGCTGCTCGTATTCATTGGTCGAAATCCGACCAGTTTCGGTCTATCGATATGTTTCTTATATCGCGAGAAGAGGTCGATCGATAAAATATCAAAGATTTATCGAGTGCACGTAACCGTTCCAACGAGCGAATGATGGGCAATTAAATAATTCGAAAAACGTTGCGATAATAATCGAATATAAAAGAAATAGATACAACGTAAAGGGGAATGAGATTGGCGGAGTAGAATATTAGGCGGAGTAGAAATAGCCGGAGTAACTATCGAAAATCGAATTGCGCAAGCGAAGTAAGGTAATCGATTGCTAGTGAATCATACGTCCAATAGAAAAAGGATTCGTCGAGCGTGTTCAGTAGTTTTGCGGACGTCGTCGATCTCGCGAGTATCGTTCGAGTATTTCGCGAGACGTAAAGGGCGCGCGCGTCCGCGAGGCGCTTCGAGCTTTTTGTAAGCTTAGCGGAACGCAAGGTAGTCGTCGACGGCGACGACCACGACGAGGACGTTGTTACGTTGGATAAAAGGAGGATAAAGGATAAGGGTTAAGGAAGAAGAAGCTTAGGAGGAGGAGGAGGAGGAGGAGGAGGAGGAGGAGGAGGAGGAGGAGAAGAAGGAGGAGGAGGAATAGGAGGTGGTGGTGGTGGTGGATGTGGCGGTGGTGCGGTGCGCCTGTTCGGCGAATGTTTCTCTCGGGCGGTCGTTGCTATGTAGTACCGGCGTAAATGAAGCGGCGGCGTATAGCGCGCTCGCGTGCTAAGGGGGTACCGCCTGCGGGGGCGATGAGAATGGCGCGCAAATGTTGCGTGCCCAACTGCGGGATCGACGTTCAAGAGGCACGTACCAAGGGTTTGCCGCTTCATAAATTTCCGAAGGACGCTGTACTTAGAGGCAGGTGGTTGACGAGCGGTGGTTTCGGGACGAGCTTCAAGCCGACGCCCGGTCAAGTCGTCTGCCACAGGCATTTTAAACGTGCCGACTACGAAGCCGCCAACAAAACTAACAAGTTAGCGTTGAAGAAAGGCAGCGTTCCCTCGGTCTTTGCGAACTATGACAACCATCCAGGTACCCTTCGATCTATTTCTTCAACCTCCGTTCTTTTCTTCGTTTCTATCTACGAGTATTATGGACGAGATCCCCCCTGTCAGCTGTAAAAAAAAATAAAAGATCGTGCGTTCTTTTTCTCTTTCTTCCTCCGCCACTTACGTCTCCTTCTCCTTCTCCTTCTCCTTCTCCTCCTCCTCCTCCTCCTCCTCCTCCTCTTCTTCCCTCTCTTCGCCCGCCGCTTTGCCGCCTTCCCTCCTCCCTCTACCCTTTCCCCTCTCTTTCTTCCCATTCCCTCTCTACCTTCTCGCGCTAATGCTTTCGAACTCCTCCCCCTCCGTCCCGCTCTGCTCTCTTCTCCGATATTTCCTGTGTCTCGCTCGCGTGTACGCGATACCATCGAGCGAGAGACGCACAAATTCATGGATTTCTTTGAACGAACGCCTATCTCGCCATGCGTTTTTTCTTACTGGAATAGAATGGCCTCCCTTCCATGAATATAAATCGATTATACGAGAAACCTTCCAACTATTCATACACGATTGAAACAAAGAAAACTTTTAGGGATGTTATTTTGATGTTTTCTTGCGTCGAGCGTACAACAATCACTAAATCCTAAACGTTTCTTAAATACGTGATTAATGATCGATCGTTACTTGTTCCTTAGATTTTAAATTTGTTGACATTTGTCATAAGTATGTTTATGTATTGGTTTTTAGATCCTGTGATCATGTCAGTAAAGACCTCTACTTCTTACGCGCAAGAAGATCTGGATTTAATCAATGCGGAAATTCTAAACATGAGACATTCTCCTTTAATATCGGAAGATAGAACTCCGAAGTCCGACAGTTGCGGCGAAACGTGTTATTCCAGACCAGAATCGTCCGCAGATTCTGTTAATTTATTGGAGACGTCAGATTTAATGGAGCAGAGATGCAAGTTATCCGTGGGAAAGGATTCTAGAACTACGAAAGAAGAAACCCTTGATGACACGGAAATAAAAGTAAACAGTATGGCGATTCAGTTGGGTATAGTCGAACCAGAAGTATCGATGAAACGTGTTTCCAAAGATTTACTCCACAAAAACGAATTGAATGGCTTTAAAGAAGTAAACGAGAAAGAATTTGACAAAGTAAACGATTTGAAAACCAAAATGTTAAATCGCGATAGTTTAAAATTCTTCCCCGGTGCCAAATTGGAAGCAAAGGACTTCAATGAAAAGTGGTGTGTATTGGTATTGAAAAGGAATTCATATAGTGTTTTATGATGTAAGAAATTACATTGCACGTGAAGCAAATTGGATTAATCGTTAATACTTTTGGCAGGTATTCTGCTAAAGTAGTGGAAACGGATTGGGTAGAAAGAGAAGTATTGATACATTTTGATAAGTGGAGTGCAAGATTCGACGAGTGGATACCGATGGATAGTTCGAGACTACGAGTATTACAAATGGAAACAAAGTAAGTAAATATTATTTATACTCAAAGATTTTAAATTTCCTCTTTACAGGCAAAAGCAATGTGCGTAACTTACTATTTGCGATCACTTTCCAAATGCTTATACAGATTTCATGACGTACGACATCTTTCTAGTTTATATTTAATTTCCTTACGACTGTTAATCTTGTTAAAGTAATCTTAATTTCATGAGACCTGTAATAGCAACAAATTCATTCATCCCGATCATTCATGAATTAATTTAACTTTCAAATAAGCGTGTTGTATTACCCGTTATTGAAATTAATAGTAGCGTTAAAGAAATTATGGCAGTTGTATAATCTGTCTTCTGTGTTTTTCTTTAAAGCGAGCAAACTTGGGCGCTGCCATCTCCGTAAGTGGATATTGCGTTATTAGAGGATAGATAATAAAATTTGTAGTAATTCTCATTGTTTTTAGATCATAACTGAACGTTCCTATGGTATCCTAATTTTGTAGATCCGTAGAATCTTCTCTTTCTTTCTATCGAATATTCTTTTTCATAGCTTTATGTACATACGTATTTCTTCTAAAACTTATTCCGCCGACCATGCTCTTAAATATCTCTTCCTAAAAGATTGCATCCAGGTGTGTTCTATGTGTCATCGATCGTAGATTATAGAATTTTTAGTAGTTTGTTGGCTGTTCTCCTTGAGGATAACGAAGAATGTGTATAGCGATTTTAATTATAGAACGTATAAATAAAATAATTTATTACTTACATTGGTAGACGGTGTTGTTTGTTTAAAATCAAAGTTATAATAACAAAATGCTTGCGTGTAAATATGATAAAAATAAATTCTTGGAAACTTATCACTCCAGGTATTGATATTTATCATAGACGTTATTTGCAAAGAGAATAAATTGTTTAAATATATAAAATTCATGCTTATATCGCAGTACTTTCTTTTTCTGATCCGTGTACGATAAGTCTGTAATTTTTATTCTCATCTACAAATTTATTTCTAACGTTTGAATTTATACGGGAATAGATGAAAAACATATACGTTTTTCATTCAGATTTTATATCGGAAAACAAAAAACAAACGAAATCTCTACATGTTGCTTTCATCAAAGATTAAGTTAATTTGACATTAGAAAACAAAATGCTGCACTTTAAAGAAAATCCTTGTCAACAAGCTGCACGCGAAAATTGACGATGTTTCGAAAAATTATAATCGTCCTGTTCTTTTACGCGAAAGGTAATATGTCGATTTGACACCCGTAGGGAGGCGAACATGAGAGAGTTCTCGGTTGGAGAAAGGATCCTAGCTACGTGGGCGGATGGCAGAAAATATCCCGCTAAAGTAAACGCCGTCTTAGGGAATGGTAAGCGACCTAACCTTAACCACCGTGAGAAAGACAGAGATCGACTGTGTCCTCCCATTGTCCGTTTGACGTTTTCACTCTGGGAAGGACATTTTTTTAAATTTATAATATACCATCTATTTTATTATTATAAGTGACATATTTTCGCAGACAGGTATGATGTGCTCTTTGATGATGGATATGCAAAGATTGTCAGGTCCTCGAAGATGACTAAAATTGCCACTCCGCCCGAAACGGTATGGATAAATATTGAGGTTATGTTGTTATTTCTACGCGAATCCTTAATTTTCTGATAAGCCAGTTTTCTTTTATGATTTTGACAGATGTATCGCTAAATTCATGACGCAACGTAAAGGAAGTCTTTATTTTTTATATGATTACATTTACATTAAAAATAAAGAAATCTCAATGGTATTTCTTTATTCTCATAATTTTTTTATTATTATTATGTTAATTCGTAGAAAATTTTAAGATCGAAACTATTCAATTTCACTCTCTATTTTGGTTAAAACAGTATTACCTTTATTTATCATATTTATAGAAAGCATACTGGCTAAATATGTTTTCTTTCATTGTTTTATTCTCTCTTTTATTTTATTTTATTTTATTTTTTTTTTTTTTTAACTATGATTCATAATCATTGATTCATAGTATTACTCGTTTTTATCTAGTTGCGAAAATGTATTATTCAACAAATATTTTTTTGTCAACACATTTTTATTATTTGGTATTATGGCTGCCATATGTCTGCAAGTATATATGTTCTTACAGTTATATTAAAAAGAATAAATAATTGCAAATATTAGTCGACATAAACAGTAATAATATACAAAATATTTACATTTATTTAATCGCAATTTTTATACGGACAAAGAATTTTTAAAGATTGTCATAGTATACGTTCAACCTCATATTTGTACACTTTTCTTTTGATTGTACTCGTCAAATTGATATTTAGTAATGCTTAAATTAATTATAAGAATCAGGATTGAGATATTTTTAAAATAATTCAGCTAATAAATTTTTGATTTGAGGTTAAAAGTTCATTAGGGATAATTAGAACAGTAATCTTGTATGTAAGTGTTATGGATTTGAGTACCTGGTAATGGAGCATTTACAAAAGTAAAATCTATTTTAATATTACTATTGTATAGCAACCAGTTCAAGAAGACGGATATATAGGAAGTAAACAGGAGAGGAGAGACAAGAAAAGAAAGCATACAGTTATGGAGCTTTTCCATACTCATTCTAGGAAACGTTCCAAAAATGAAGGTGATAAAACGATAAAGAAAGAGGAATCGGTTGTTCGAAACAACATAGAAAGTTTCCCAGAACCTAAGCTCGATTTGGATGGTACCTTATTTGGGCCCTGCTACGATCCTGGTACCGATCTATTAAAAGGGTTTAATGCAAACGTGCCTAAAACCAAATCTCTGCCGAAGAAAGCAAAAAAAGAAATGCATAAATCTGACACGGAGCAAGAAGAATACGTTGGTCCAGCGTGGGTCGATGGTGAACCACAAGGAATTGAATCTTACATCGTAGATGGGAACGATGGTATAAAATTTTTTTTTATTGAATTACATGTATATTTATAATAATTTATAGTTATAATATTTATGTTATATCTTGATATAAAATTACGCTCTATAGGGCCACGTCGTTCTATTATTGTACCTGATAAAAGATTACCACCGGGTTGGCAGAAGCACTTTACTCAAAGAAAAGCTGGCACGTCTGCGGGGAAATGGGATGTTTTATTTATACAGTGAGTAGAGGATTAAATACATCATATGGTATTTGCATTCTCTAATTGCAACATTATTTTATACGAAGTATTATTTTAGCAAATCGAGCGGGAAAAAGTTTAGATCGAGGAACGATATCAGGGCGTTTATGGAAAGCCAAGGTCAGTTTGACTTTGATCCGGAGAAATTTGACTTTTGTATTCATCGTAAGAAAAAGAGTCAAGGACAAAAGTTAAAGCAAGAAGTTCCTACGCCAGAAATACCAAAGAAGATAAAAACGTTGTTGCCTAAAGTAAAAACACCAACTTCTAATGAAAATACATTACTTATGTCAGTTAACACGCCGGTTAATACACCAGTTACATCCGTAGGAACTACTGGAACTCCTGTTAATAACGGCGGTAAGATCTTTTTTTCATTGCAACGCTTAAAATATAAAAGAACGTGTATCTTTAATTTTCTATTTCATTTATTTAATGTTTCAAACGTACATTAGGAATGATTTATTGTAAGTACATATATATTTAAAAAAAGAAACGATTATCTCGGAATCAACAATTATATTATTAAATAATTAAAATTTATGTGATATTTATTTAATAAATTTTGTTTTTAAGCAGCTGTTTTCATCGGGGGTCTTCGAGTGGAGATGGAGGATAGTGCTTATAAATGTCCTAAACAAGGATGTAATAAAACTTTTCGAAAAGAAAATCTTTTGCAAATGCACATAAAGCATTATCATCCCGAGTATTCGAAATTTTTGGGATCCACACCGAATGTTGCAGATTTGGCATATGCAAGAACGATCGGGGAGTCCATCGAGGACATCATACCAAAGAAATCGACTCCTTTATTGGAAAAAATTCATAAATTTGGGAAAAAGAAGGCTCCCCAAGAAAGATCACCAGTACCTACGTTGCAATCGGGATTAAACTTTGTGCAGCCTTCTTCCCCGTCCGTATCGTTACCAACGTTCGAGGAACGAGAAGATGAAGTTGACCAATTGGAGAAAGTAAACGAACCAAATAAGGAAGATATTAGAATCGAAACGATGTCACCTGTTTCGAGTCATAGTATAGAGGTAGAGGAGGAGGTTGAAAAAAGAAAAGAAAATTCATGCGCGATGTCACCAGGGACACTGTTCGATATGAAAATAAGAGAAGAGAAACCTGAAAAGGTCGGAATTAAAACTTTGTTACCCGTTCGTCCACCCGTAACGCCGGAAGTGCAAAGGGTCGATAGATCGAAATCATTAGATGATTCTATGCATATAGAAAGAGGTAAAGGTCAGAGAAAACGTCAGCTATCGGAATATAGTTCCGATGCACCGACCAAAGGGAAAAGGCGGCATGGTACGAAAACACATTTATTATCATTTATATCCTTGTAAATATTATTACATTCTTATTGTATTGTACTATTTTATAGTCGTCGAATAATTCGATGAATGCTCTTATATTTTTACGTAGGCATACAAGACATTGTAGACGATTACGGAGATCTAGATGATAGTGCCGTAGATGCTGAAGGCCCCGCCGCTCTCATGTATAGATACAGTCGTAGGAAATCTGACTCTAAGAGCGATGAAAATAGTCAGAATAGTGAGTCGAACATATTTCTATCGTATTATCAAAGTTCCGATTATATATATACACATATATATATATATATATATATTTATTATATGTTATATTTTGTTATTTTAAGCGACATATATTCTGTTTATTATTATTTTATTATTTTGTATTGCTCGTAGGTCAACTTAATGATTCTCGCCTTGAGAAAGGCGACCCCTTTAAAGGGGATTCTGCAAAAAGAGATAATAGTAATGATGCGGAAGGTATTTTGTTTGTTTTTTTAACACCCATTTATTTCAACATTATTCCACCAATCACCTTGTCTCTCTCCATTTCCTTTGTTACGAAGAACCTTGTCATTTTATATATTGGCAGTATAAATATTAACGTATAATTAATTTACGAATAATATAGAGACAGATTTAGAAAATAGTTTGCGCAAATGGAAAACGTTTTGTTAATTAACAATTAGTTGGTGCTTATTTAGGCTGGGGTTAATCATGATTTTTTACCAATCAATTAATACGCGACTTACTATTTTTATGTAAAATCGTTTATTAAACAACGGATATTATGTTTTATTAATATTTTATTTATAGAAAGCGAGGGTGTTATGATGATGATTAACGGAGAAATGGTAAAAGTGGAGCAGCTCCGACGGGAAGAAATAATTAATTGCACCTGTGGGTATATGGAAGAGGATGGTTTAATGATACAATGTGATCTTTGTTTGTGTTGGCAACATGGTCATTGTAATGCCATTGAAAAGGAAAAAGATGTTCCAGAAAAGTATGTTTGTTATATATGTCGACATCCGTATCGCGAGCGTCCTTCGAAAAAGTATTACCACGATCAAGATTGGATAAAGGAAGGCAAATTGCCAAGGTATTTAAAATAGATAATATCTCTGGCTATTCTTAACGACATCCGATCGTTTTAATTTTAACGACGCGTTTACGTTTTCTTGTTTTTTATTTTTTTTGTTTTTTTTTGTTTATTTTTTTAGCTTATCTACTCGAACGAAGAATCAAAATGCAATAAATAAAAGAACTGCAATATTGAAGCGTTCGTACGATTTAGTTGCTGCCTTATTGCAAATGCAGCAGATTCTCCATAGTCTGAGAGTGAAAATTAACGTAGCTCAGTAAGTAAAGTTTCTGACTTCTTGTTCTTTATGTCTCTATGAAGTATATAAAAAGGTATGAATTTGTATATATTAGAAAAAAGGATCATCCGAAATTATATCTTTGGGCTAAAAATTGGGACAAATTGGATGTACCCAAGCCAGATACGGATCCTGTTCCAGTAATGGAAGTAATGAAAACTCCTGTAGATTCTACCGATACAAGCTCCGAAACCTCTAGACGTACCGACACGAAAATAGATACGAAAACATCGGTGAAGGATGATCACGATGACAAATCGATAGCCTCTGATTCGGAATTAATGAAAATTTTAGAAGAGGATAGCTCGAATTCGGACGAATCGAAAGTTATGTGTAAAAAGGAGGATTCGATAAATTCTAACGGCGGTCATATATTATTAGACGCGTTAACAAGAAGCGGAAGTCCGGACGGCAAACAGAAATTAAAGCTCGACAATGCAATAGAAAATATAAGTAAGTTAAAACAGTGTTTTTCTTTTCTTTTTTCTTTTTCCCCCCCATTTCTTCTTTAATCACGGTTATTTATTCCGTCGCTCTGTTACAACGATAGTTTCATTGTTACGATAGATACAAATAGTTCGGAAGATAACCAATCGATATCTGGATTCTTTGTGGATAATATTCATGGTGAAACTAATGTACCTGAAATTGGACATGAATTGTCAACTCCGTTACAACCATTTATACCAGAACCAGAAGCACCAATTGATTCGGCCGAATGTCGAATGAGATTACTGGAACATATTGAACATTTCCAAAGTCACATAGACTCGAGACTAATATCCATAGAAGCTCAAGTTTGTGGTACGTAAATGTTTTATAAAAACGAATTTCTTTTCAGTATAAAGCACGAATGTTCGTTGCATTCTTATAGCTTTGGAAGCCATGGATCCTGACGAGATAATACCTAGTCCGGATGTGCAACCTCGTACGAAGCAAACGGTACAAATGTTGCTTAGAGATTTGAATACAGTTCGTAAATTGGCTGCTTTATGTTAAAGCATTCGTTTGTATAAATATGATGTCATAAGGATAAACTTCTCCGTTGAAAGCGTAATTGCACAATAAAATTGCTTTAATCAATATATATATATATATATATATATATATACATATAAATGTAACATATATATATATATATATATATATATATATAGATATTTATATAAATAACGTTGTCGAGCGTCAGAATCGAACAAATGTGATGTGAAATACGTTTAAGCTATAATTTCGTAAATACGTGCGTAATACATCAACGTCGTTTTATGTATTTGCATATTTAATAGAAAAGTAAGGAAATTGTTACGATCATGGATCAATATAAAAAAAAAAAAAAAATAAGTTTCTAATATAATTCTAATATAATAACATAAATGATAATATAATTACGTTTAACTATGTTAATTTATACGGAATTAGTCTCGTATTTCTCAAGACGATTATTGTATCATTAAGATCGTATCGTTATTATATCAAACAAAATTACTGGATATTTTTTCAGGATAAATATCAACAAATTTACAAATATAATCGATGGAGAAATCTTATATGTGATCTTAAAGCATAGGCAAATAGAAAATAATTAAGTAAAATATTATACGATTGTTACGCAAGTAGGATCAAGAAATATTTTCCTTACACTATCGTTTAGATCGTCATATTAAACTCAACAGATTTTTATTTGTTAGTAAATATACGTTCCGTAAGCATAATCATTATCCTTCGATTCGAAGGAGTGTCTTCGCGTCTCGTTAGAACGTTCGTATTTTCGCGCGCAAAAGTAACTACGTAAATCGATAGTAGGATGATCGAATAGATGTCGCTAGGGTCAATCGACTCGAACTCCGCCATTACCGACTGAGCGTTCGTGGAGTGCGGACGAAACGAGCACAAGTTTTTCGATCTTATAGGTTATTTTACGAGATACAAATGAAAAGTAGACGCCACGTTGGTCCCCTTGTTCGTCATCGTCGTCGTTACAAGGAGTAACGCGTGTATTAATCTCTCTCGCCATAGGCGACATTGGGCGACATAGAAAGCAAAGGATAGACACATCGGATCGGAGCGTGGGAACGAGAGAGAGAGAGAGAGAGAGAGGGGGGGGAGAGATAATCGGCGCATGCGCTTGTACGGGGAATGAGTAAGAGAGCGCGTAGGGAGAGGAGTGGTGGTGGGAGGAGAGAAGGAGCGAGAGGGCAGTCGCACAGGACGTGGAACGGCCGTTGCCGTGGAACGTGTGCGCTGGACTTGGTTCGTTTCTCTTAAATTTATTCGTTATGACAATACAGTGATCCAGCGCTAAGCGCTGCGACCGTACGTTTTTACGATTCGTTCGGCTACGGCAGCGTAGAACGAAAACGAGACGAATACGAGACGAGGGACAACAACAACAACAATAACAACAATAACAATAACGACGACGACGACGACGACGACGACGACGACGACGACGACGAAGAGGACGACGCGAGATGGAGGCGCGTCGCGGCACGGTCTGACCGTGGCAGCCTGTTTCCGTCCTTCTCTCGTTCCTTCGTACCTTCGCTGGGGTCTCTTCTTCCTCCTTCGTGAATTTTAATGTGTGTGCGTCATGTGCCGCCGTCGCCGCCGCTGCCGCTTTATTACCTCCGTCGTCGCGTGTGTCTTCTCCCAGTGAATTACCATCCTCGAGTAGGAGGACCTCCCATTTAACTCTCCTTCTCTCTCCTTCTCTTTTGTGAAAAAATAAACAAATCAAAAGAAAAGGTTATTACGAGGGGAAGGAAGAAAAGTGTCTTTGCTCGAGGTTCGCCGGTACGCCCATCTCCGTACGATTGAGAAAGAGAAGGAGAGAAAGACGGAGATAGAGCGAGAACGAGCGACGGAGAGAGAGAGAGAGAGAGAGACAGAGAAAAAGAAAGAAAGAGGAACAGAGAGAGAGAGAGAGAGGGAATTTTCTTCTCTCCATTATTAGTGATCGTCGTTTCTTCTTCTCTCGTGTCCGGTGCGTCGCGGTGCAAGTACGACGACTCCCGAGGACGAAGAGACTAGAGGAAGGCGCTCTTCTCTTTCTCTCCAACCCTTGTATTTTTGTCTGGCTCTCGTGGTGCCGAGACGACAGAGAGACATAGAGAGAGCGAGAGCGAGCGAGCGAGAGAGAGAGAGAGAGAGAGAGAGAGAGAGAGAGCAAGTCCGTCGACGGTTTGGTGGGGTTTGTGGGGTGGTGGTGGAAGGTGGAGTTAGAGTCAGCGAGCGAGAATAAAGAAAGAGCGAGAGAGAGAGAGAGAGGGAGAGAGAGAGAGAGAAATATAAGAAGCGAGAAGAGAGAGGGGACACGTCTGGTCCGATTCCGTGCGTTCGAACGAGAGAGATAACGCGAGGGAGCGCAAGTGGCGTATCAAGATGGCGCATAATTTGGCACCGAGCGTCAACTGCTCGCTCGACGACATTGACCTGAACGCCCTGAAGGTACGTAAATACAAATATCGTTCTTCTCGGGTTCGCGGCCACGTTAATGGCTCTATCGTTGGCATTTATTCGACGCGAAACTAACGAAAATTCTCTGTAAAACCGGATGGTAAATGTAACGCACAAAGAGGTACCGTGATCGGGCTTTCGGTGTTGGAGAGACGAAGATAACGCGATGATGATCGACTAAGTCGATCGAGAAAAACGTTTCGTCTTCTTCGTTAGAGAAAGATCTCTTTCGACGAGACGCGAGAGAGGATCAAGGGAAAGAGTAAAAGAAATAGAGAGAGAGAGAGAGAGAAAGAGAGAAGAGGGAGAGAGAGAGAGAGAGAATGAGCGAGAAAGAGAGGGACAGAGAAGAGGGAGAGGTCCTCGTATTCTCTCGTTCGATACTTCCCGTCTCGCGCAAACGTCTTCGAGAAGAATTGAACACAACGAAGAACGATTCGTTTTTCTCTGTCCTTCTCTTACACGCTCGCTCGTGGCCGGCCATCGAAGTCATTCCGGAAGCGTCCGAGCGTATCGCATAACATCCGTTGACAAGTTGGCGCGAATCGCGCCCAACCATATTCCCCTTTCGATCTTTAAATTCCTCGGAAACCTCCACAGCTTTCGTTTCTTTTCTCCTCCCCTCGAATCCCTCCCCCTTCTTTCGTCGTTTCTTTTTTCCTTTGTTTTTGTTTTTGTTTTTCTTTTTTTTTTTTTCAGAACGTAGAACGCACCGCGTAAGTCGTATAGGGCGTACTTGACGATTTCTATTTCATACCTACGTTATACGTTAGAATGTTATGTATTCCGTAAAGTCTATACGTCGGTATTTACGGTCTCGATTAGGGTAACTATTTGTACTCGCACTCGACGCGTTTAGGCGTGGTGTTATAATCGTCATTAGAATTTACTTCCATCGGAGATACTTCCAATGATTTCTTGGAATCGGTTTGATATCTCGACTAGTTTCCGAGTTACTGACTTGTAACGAGCTCGCTTACCCAATGCTGCTCGCTATCTCTCAAATATTTAACTAAATATGTTTATTATAGGCGTGTACGTATACGCGCGTACACATCTACATACATATATATATATATATATATATATATATATATATATATATATATAATGTGTGCATACACGTTCTAATTTTAAAACAAGTAAAGGTGGTCACGTCGTATGGTTATCTTGTATACGTTTGAAAATTCTCTTATGCTATATGTAAATTTGCTTATAGGTCGTTAGAAGCCGCGCATAAAATAATAATCGATTTATCGTTTAATTTTACGTTGCACAGGCCTCGCGTATCGCGAGAACGGGGGCCGAACGTTATTTCGTCGGTTTTTTATTCCCTTAACGGTGTTCGTATCTTCGATGCGTGTTTACGCGATTCCCGATCGTGAGAACGCGCGAATGCAAAATATCTCGTTAGAAAGTAAGTTAGGCGAGCTCCGATGCCGTTTAACTTTGCCTCTTTCTCTCTCCCTCCCTCGTCTATCTATTTATCTATCTATCTATCTATCTATCTATCTATCTATCTATCTCCTTCATTGACTCGTTTCTATTGTTGCAGGAGCCCGCTGGGATATTCGAGTTGATCGAAGTCGTCGGCAATGGAACGTACGGACAAGTTTACAAAGTAAGTGTCTTTGCGATATCCCTTCGATCGATCGATCGATCGATCGATCGATGGCGAAGGATCTTCTATTTGTCGGCGATTACTTAATGGCCGGACAAGTTTTTCTTCGCTCGACCACGCGACCGATCGCTCCTCGCGTGTACGAGGCGTACACACAGAGTAGAGATCGAATCTCTCTAGCCGATGTGTAACGCATATACGTGCGCAACATTGATGCGTGCATCGATCGTCGTCGTGTAGTATCGGACGTGTAACGAGCAAGAACGATTTCGAATTCCATGTAATACGTCCTTTTCGAATAATTTTTAAATCGACGACGATCCGATCGCCTCTTGATTTTCGTATATACAGGGTGTCTCTTATTCGAATCTTTACCAGGACGTAAAAGCTTCGTCGAGTTCGATATCATCATGGACGTGCATATCGACGTATATTCTAATATTACCGTTTATAAATATCACCGTGACTCAAGATGGAAGAATTTCGAAGAGTTCTTTATCGGCGGAGATCATACGCGTTTTTATTTATCGGGGGAAAAAAAAAAATTAGGCGATGCGCCTTATGCATCGCTTTCCGCGTGACAACATCGCGCGGAAACGCGCGAGATATAACGAACGATGATGCGGATGAAATTTGTAGAAGCGTTTAGCGTCCTTGCGATCGCCAATCGCGATTCCTTTCGAATCCAAAGCGTGTTCTTGGTAATTCGAATCGGAATGGTGTTTCGTGCGATTGCCGAGAAACGAGAAGCTTTTATCGTTTCGTTCGTTCGAAACTTATCCGACTTCATCGACGTACATGATTCTTTAATCTTCCTTTCTTTTCCTTTTCATTTTTTTTCTTTTTTTTTTTTTTATTTATTTCAAAGCGATAATCACCGACGACTAGTAAGATGGTTCGATCGCGTTTTCGCTTACGAATCGTACGACGTAAGCATTCCTCAAAGTGACGTATTAGTTTGTAAGAAAATTCCGAGTCGAAAGAGTCGATTAGAATCGAAATGGCATTCTTGCATCATTGTGTGCAACGATACGTTTAGTTACGATTAACGAATAACTTTTTTCTTTCTTTCTTCTTCTTTTTTTTTTTTTTCTTTAAAGCTATTACGAAACGAAATGTTTACGTTTCGCTACTGCATCGGGAAAAAGTATGAAACGTAAGTGCGGCAAATAATTATATATATATGTATGTATATATGTACGTACATGCGTTGGCCAATAATAACTCGAACTTTCTCGTATCTTTTTGTCCCTGCTCTTTCATCCGGTAGATCCTAGGAAAACACGAAAAAGCGATTACTATCGTGAATGACGTCAGAGGAAACGTTTAGCGCTCTGTCCAACACGTGGGCAGAAGGAAGAGCCGAGAGAACTAATCGTCGTCGTCGTCGTCGTCGTTGTCGTCATTGTCGTGTAGCGACTCCGCAAAGTCGTCGCGTTTTCCATCTTTCGTTTTCCACGTGGCTGATGAAAAAAAAAAAAAAAAAAAAAAAGAAAAAAGGTTGGCCGAAGTCGTTTAACGAGAAGACGTTAAAGAGAAGAAAAAACGACACGGCACGTGTCTTGGATTTGATTTGCGATTAAAACGTTCGATTATAAACGGAGAGAAAAAGGGGAGATGAGGTTGCGATCTTATCTATTTCGTATAAGAAAAAGAAACGATGTCGCATTCGTTCGAATAAGATCATTTCCTATACATAGCACGTAATGTATTTTACGTAGAAAATAGCGTATCGAGTGCGAAGGAGAGAGAGAGAGAGAGAGAGAGGAATTATCGTCGGTATAGGAAATTGCAATGAGATATATATATATACGAGAAGGAAGGATGGTGAGAATAGCTTTTATGGTATCGTAGCTCGCGCGATGGAAATAGTGAAAAAGAGAGAAAGAGTAGCCGAGGTTGTTTCCTCCGGGAAAATGTCAAGGTTGAACTTCGGTTCCCTTTTTCTTCTTTTTTTTTTTTTTTTCGTTTTAAATATAAATACGTACTTTATTTTCCATTTACGCGAGATAAATAGGCTAGACGATGTTAGAATCGTTCGAGAGATCATTTTCGTTCCCTCGTACGATGATAACGTCTTCTCATACTTGTTTCAACGTTTTGCATCGTAACGGGCCACACATTATTACGTTCGACACTTTAACGCGATTTGTAGGAACGTTGATTCGTATATTTCAAATTTTTTTTTTTTTTGTACATATTACGATTTCGAAGAAGTACGTCCATTGTCATTTGTCAGCGTTATCTCTTTCCCTAGGATTTCTCTTTCCGTCGTTCTCTTTCATCGACTCGTTTTAAAGCGAAATACCCCGCGTGTAATCGTCAATGGACGACGTGTTGTGTCGGCGGCGTCGGCGCGATGTACCGACGTGACGTGTGGGAGAGACACGACGATCGTTCGTTTCAAGAGACTTTTAACCTCACCTGCGTTTTCTCTTTCCCTCCTCGTCTAACTCTTTCTCATAGAACGAACAACGGATAGAGAGAGAGAGAGAGAGAGAGGGAGGGGGTGGGAGAGGGAGGAAGAAAGAAAGAAAGAAAGAAAGAAAGAAAGATGACGGTGATTCACCTTGAAAAAATTCTCTTTGGCGAGGTCGTCCTTGAGAAAGAAGACTCGAGAGCGTGAAAAACGGTCGTGTAGAGCGTGTCCGTGTGCACGCGCGCGCGCCTACTCGGAGGTCGAGAATCTCGACCGGAAGGACGAGGAACGTACAGTATGCGTCATTAAAGTTCTTAGAATAAAAGGGACCACTCGTCTCTAACAACAACGTACTCGTGAAAGTCCTGACTCTCTGAGAAATACTTATTACAGAGTTAATATCGTAGGAAAGTAGTGCGTTATGCCTGGTGCGTTAATTCAACGCCGATCATCTTACTCGCGTCCCCTTTCATAAAGATCTTTTCGTTTGAAGGTAGGATAGGAGGAGGAGGAGGAGGAGGAGGTGGAGGAGGAGGAGGAGGAGGAGGAGGTGGAGGAGGAGGAGGAGGAGGAGGTATCCTCTTGCTTATAGATAAGCAAGTGGGATAGCGAGACATCCTCTCCGGTTGTTCCTTGGTTAGCTAAGACATCGACGACTACTGACGGCGATTGCTCTTTCAATCACGAAAGGATAAGATAGCCTGTAAAAACAAAAACAAAAAGAAAAGAAGAGAAAAAAGATAATTTTTACGGAACAAATATACGTTGAAAGTTTATGAGACGTGTTTCGTTTACGTATTACGTATCATATACTTTTTCTTTTTTTTTTTTTCCTTTCTCCGTATCATCATAAATTTCAGTCCAAAGGGGAGTATTATATTGGAGTATTTAACGAGGCCCTAATTGAAATGAACTCGTTGCCTTCCGCGTTTGGGAGTGGACATATCGTCATCGTTTCTAACGTACGAGTGCTCTTTTCTCCGTGTTTTTTTTCCTCCTTCCTTTATATATATATTTTTTTTTTTCTAACGGAGCGAGCGACATAAAAAATACAGGCTCTACCGCGTCTATTAGCGGGCCATACTGCATGCCAGAGAGAAAAAGAGAGAGAGAGAGAGAGAGAGTGAATCCCTTCTAGCTGGATGGAAGATAAGAAGACCACCGAGATTTTCCTGCGAGCTAGTTGCCAGCGTAAAAATCGTTTAACTTAGCGTTAAAGCGTCTACGAAGAAGAGTCATGGGTAATGGCCGCGTATCTACACACACACACACACACACACACACACACACACATATATATATATATATATATATATATATGTATATTAACGGATATCGATTATTAATAACGGATATCCGGGATACGAAGTAGGGGTAGCGTAGGGCGCGGTATCGCGTGCGAAACTCGAAAAAGGGTCGACTTCTTTTTTTTTGTTCTCTCTCCCCGAGCGTCGACGCGATTACCTTCAATTCGTTTTCACGACGTTAACGAGCTCATATACTTAACTTCATATTCTCCAATTGTTACGCTAATTTGTCGTCAACGATATAAAAACCTTTTCTCACTTTTACCTTTACGAACGTATCCACGTTTCGTTTCTTTCGTTTCTTTCGTTTCTTTCGTATTTTCAAGATTTTACGATTTATCGAACTAAATTTGCCTTCCACGTTATTCTTTTCCTTAGATATAGAGAACGAACGAAAGATATTATTATTATTTTCTTTTTCTTTTTTTTTTTTTTTTCATTTTTCTTTCGATACGATTTGCCCTCACCGATGTCAGTGAATAACGAAAACGTTAGTTTACTTTAACGTTTACTGATAACGATAAAAGTCCGCCTTTACGTTTCTCTTTCCTTCGCCTCGTAGAAAAACGAGACTCGTCGAATCCGTTAGCAGCGAGACACGAATTTTCTAGATGTAAGCGCTAGGAGATATAATAATATGTAAAATATATATATATATACCCCGGAGAGATTACGTAGACGTAGAATTTATATGCAACCTATCGAAATAAACGCCTAACTCTTTATTTTTTCTTCTCGCATATCATTTTTCTTCGTAAAAGCACACGGGACCCTTATCTCGAAGTAATCGACGTTCTCCTATCGTATCTCTTTCAAGGGTCAAGGGTCAAGTTTTCATTTTCTCTCTCTTTCTCTCTCTCTCTCTCTCTCTCTCTCTCTCTCTCTCTCTCTCTCTCTCTCTCTTTCTTTTCCTCGCTCGATACATCGATGCATCACCTATTCCACGCACACGCACTCTTTAATGCTTTACTTTCGCGGCTGTGTGATATATGCGATAGGAGGAAGAGAGAGGGAGAGGAGGGAGAGGAAAGGACGATGACCCGTTGCCGATGACGAGGAACGAGCAGGAGAGGGAAAGGAGGGGGGTAGGGCAGGGGGAGGTAGACAGTAGAAACGAACGAACCACTCCGACGATTCTCGATCTCGAGTCGGTGGTCTAATGTCTCGTTCTAGATCCTTCACGATCTACAAATTTTCTATATGATCCATATATATATCTCTCTCCCCTCCTCTCTCTCTCTCTCTCTCTCTCTCTCTCTCTCTCTTCCTCTCTCTTCTTTCTAATCGTTGTTTTCATTCGTATAGATCCAGCGTAAATAATGAAACCGACCGTTGCTGCAACGACGAAATCCATTCCGATCCGATAAGATTTATTTATCTTTTCTTTTTTTCTTTTTTTTTTTTTTCGAACAAAGCTGTGAATCCCGCGATGAAGGATCTCGTGCGAAAACACCTGCGAACGAGAAGAAATTCTGCTTGTCGCAGGTGGGGAAGAAGGGGATAAGATCGGGAGGGAGTAAAAGTCGGTCGTCCGATGTCCTCGATCGTTTTTTTTACCGAGGGTATTTATATCACTTTAGTACGCACGTACGAACGTATGTACTCTCCCAAGTCGAGTCAATGAATCCCCCATTGAAGCGTGTTAAGTTTCATTGAAATTCGAAACTTCGAATATGTTGGAGTGGTGACAGTGACAAATTGTCGCACGCCATCTGTGTCCTGTTAATCGCGCGACTACCACTGTCATTTTTTTTTTCTTTTTCAATATATAATATGATCGATACGCGTATAGAATTGATCTATCCTTCGCTTCGATCATCCGCGCGTATCTTGAAAAGGAACGTCGCTCGGTTTTGTTTCTTTGTTTTTGTCCTATTTTTCTTTTTTTCTTTTTTTTTATTGTTTTCCTTTCGAGCGACGTTCCTTCATTTTTAACACTAGGTATTTTATCCTTTGAAAGATCGATAGATGATCGGGTAGATACGTCAGACTTTCGTAAAGAGCAATGAGTCATTGACTTTGCGTTCGATTTCGTAACGCACTTACGAACTCGTTAGTCGTATCGTCCCCCTTCTGTCTAATGAAGTCGAACTGTGCAACGACGATTATTCTTTCTCGACCTATAGAAAGAAAGAAAAAAAATATATATATATATATGTGTATATATAAACGGATAATATATGTATTTTTGATTCAATCTTCAAAAGAAATATCTTTTTCAAACGTCACTTGGTATTTAGTCGGGTCTCTCTTAAAAAGGATTAACATTCGATTGGATCTTTATCAAATAATGATTTATTCGGATAACACTTAACTTCGACATATGGAAAACATGCGCTATTATTGCTTCCCATCGTACAGATACACGTACTACATACGGAGGCGCGCATAGGTGAATACCTACGTAAATTTATTTTTAAGCAAACCGGTACTCGAAACCTGTCTCTACATCGATCGAACGTTGGCGTTCACCGACGAAAGAGTGTACGGAGAGCAGCAGCTTGTCGTAATTCGTCGTGGCAAGAGACGACGAGGATATCACCGCGACGCGACCTACGATTTCAACGAATCCCCATACTTTTTCTTCGCTCTCTTTTTTTTTTTTTTCCATTTTATTTTCTTCCATCGACTTTCCTCCTCGACGACTATTTTTCTTCTTCTATTTCTTCTTTTTCTTTGCACGAGTTGGCTTATACTTTAGTCCCAAGACGATGCGCATTTTCATCAAAGGAGAGAGAAACGTATTTCCTCCAATGTCGCGTTCGTTTTCAATGTCGTACGCGTGTTCCGTACGCGGTGGCCCATTTCAATGGGAGTCGATATCGTATTCAAACGTCGACGGTCTTTCGGTGCATTCTCTCTCTCTCTCTCTCTCTCTCTCTCTCTCTCTCACACACATTTCTCTCCTCGTATCTCTCTTTCTCTCCTTCCCTCGGCACTCCTCCAGATAAGGAACATCCGACGCGTAGCTTTCTTTTTTCCAAATCATCCGAACGCAGAGAATAACGAAAGTCTGTCACGAATAATCAGCTGTTCGCGTGATTCCTTTGTATATACGTATTGTAACGAACGCTCGCTAAGAAGAGCTCCCACGATCGTAAAGTTTCCATTTGCCCGTTTATTTGTTTTTATCCAACAATGCGCTTCTTTCGTCGATCGATGTGCGCATCGATTTGCAATTTCTTTTATTCCAATTTCTCTGTGCGATTAATTAATGTATAAACAATCGTACAAACAAATCGAATAAACGAACGAACAACGTTATGTTAGTAGTAGTGGTAGTTGACAATCGCGATTAATCGTAGCGAAGGAGGTTTGCTTAGAAAATTTCGTTTACATTCGTAAGTATGATCGATCGACGCGTCGAACGAATGCGTCGATTAATTCTTCTTTTTTTCTTCTTCTTTTCTTTCTAGTCTTCGAGAGGCAGTCGTGGGAAAGAAAATACGTTTCCTTCTGTTTCGGGTGATCGGTTCCTTGCTACGATTACGTAAGCCCCAAATGCGGTAGTCGTTCGAAAACTGTGCCGTTTTACAAGGCAGAAACGATTTCAGGCCGATCGAAAGGGCGTTTCGCGTCGTTGCATGCACGCACGATGCATGCACGATGCACGCACGCACGCACGCACGCACGCACTCAGGCACATGTGCACTAACGCGATACGACAGATAGCTCTTAAAAGGATTATAATAGTATTTTCACGAATCAACATCTTTATATTCCAATAAATTCACGAGCTAGATATTAGATTTTTAACAATTTTCAGGTAGCTACCATCGTCGACGTCCAGGTATTCGCCTAAAGGTTCTATTTCAATCTAAAAATAAAGCACAAAATGCGTATCGATCTTTCTTCTCGATACGGTCGAGCGACGAGAGCAGTCGACGATGGAAGCTTGAATGTAGAGCGTGATCCCTCTCACGGTCTTTTTGTCAGTAGCGGGAATCGATGCGGATATTGTATTCGGTTATTTTTGAGATAACCGCAAGCTCTCCCACGAAGCTGTATACCTACGCCAAACTAAAACATACTTTTATGTAAACTTTTATTTATGACACGGTATATAGGTTGCTCGGAGTTCGGGAGGAGAATCGGAGGAAATCAATTTCTCTCGTTATTTTCGTGTTTTCGTTTTAACAAAGGTTCCAATTTTTTTTCCTCCCTTCCCGAACGAACAAAGTTTGTTACGAACAAAAATGTATTCATTATCGATTCGTTTTTATACGAGAAATCATCCCCTTTTCCGTATACAGCACAGGTCCTACGAATGCACGTTAGTTTTGTCTATAGTAGTGTAACATAAGCAAGAGGATAGGAACGCTAGAGAAAGCTTTGAGTCTTCTTCGTCGATTTTCCGTGAGAGAACTCTGTGTGTGCATGTATGCGTGGGGGAAGAGGAAGAGAGAGAGAGAGAGAAAGAGAAAGAGAGACGTTGGATGGTTGCAACCGATTCTCTTTGAAAAGAGACAGAGACGGTGGACGACGTAGTCTCTGGGCGTCTGCCGGCCGTATGTACTATAACGTTGGCTTTGTCGTGGAAAAAGGCTGAATATAAAAAGCATGCGGTGACGCTTTTCTCTTTCTTCATCCCCTCTTCTCCACTCTTCCTTTTTCTCTCCTCCTCTCCCTTCGGTTCCATTGGCGCGCAAAAATACGGAGGGGAAGGTACAAGCACACCGTTTTGTTTCGTACCGAGCACAACCGTGTTGCGTCGACGAGCTTATGCTACGTTGCGTCCTGCTCGTATGTGTGCTACTCCTCTCTACGTGCACGCGTCTGCTGCTGGCGATGGTGGCGATGGTGGTGGTGGTGGTGGTGGTGGTGCATCGTCGATACAGCCTACGCAAGCCTCCGTCGTTAGAGGGGATGATTTAGTTGAGCCATGTTAAAACGACGCGTGGTCGCGCCGTGCGTGGCCGCGACGTAATGGCGAATTTAACCACGGAATGGCGAATTTAAATGCTACGGAGGGTGATCACACCGATATTTCCTTTTGTCGGAGAGACACGTGTTATCTATACGATTCTTTTTTCTTTTTTCTTTTTCCTTTTTCCTTTTTCTTTTTCTTTTTGGTCAACACGTCGATCGCCAGCGCCGATTCGTCGGTCGGCGATCAACGGTCAACTTTGTTGACATTACTTAAAGATTGCACGTCATGTCCGTACTCCGATAATGAATCATTACAGGAACAAAGTCTAACGTAAGGAACACCTATAACGACGTTATAGGAACAACAACAACAACAACAACTTTGCGCTTACGTATGTATCTCGAAATTTAGGGAAAATTCGTGTTTGGAATAAGGTATGCTCGACGAAAAGTTCTTTGCCGTGCTTACTTTGGCAACCGTAATCCTCGTCGTGTTGTGTGTTGTCGGTCGAAAGTTCGAGTTATTACATCGTCGTTCTCCTTTTCTCGGAGTATTCGGCGTTGTTTCAAAGTCAACGAAACAACTTTAAGAGAACTCGAAGTACTCCTGGCGGTGCGCGCGGCAAAGCGCATTGTGATGCAACGCACCACGTCTGGCTCCTTAAAACGTCACGCCTTTAATTACGCCTTTAATCGACTTTTAATAACACGTAATACCTCAGTACGTCGCTAACACGAGCGACGTTCGGCTTTAATTAGAGACTCCTTCGGAAACTTGGACTAGCATTTTTTCCTTTTTTTTTCTCTCTCTCTCTCTTTTTTTTCACTCCTCCTCCCCCGTTTCCCCGATTTACTTCGCAATCTTTTTATTCGTCCAATCGCGAACGTAACGTTCTTTGTATCTTTTCAGGGTCGACACACCAAAACGGGTCAGCTGGCGGCTATCAAGGTCATGGACGTCACAGAGGTAATTTTACCCGGTCGAGAAACGATCGGAAATACGTATTCGTTTCGTTCGATAGCTTATTTGAAAATTAACACGGACAAATAGAGTCGTATATCATTGTAATATCTATTAAATGTACAATGCCGCTATGCAATCTCGAAAAGGATAAAATAATGTAAAATTGGTCTGTGATTCGAATGAGATATAATAGGGTATATGGCCGAGCGTTGTACCGTAACGCTCGTCGGTGTTACGTTCGCGTTCCCGGTTCTTCTCTCTCGTCTCGATTTGAATTACGCCGATAGGACAACGATGGCTGCTTTTCCTTCTCCTTCTCATTTACCAAGTGCGCATCCTCTCCTCTCGGTCAATCTTGTAACGCACGAGTAAAACTCGACTCTACTTACCTACTTAAGTCTAGGAACGGCATGCGGTTTCTTACGGCCATCTACGCGTACTGGAATTCTCACGTTCTCTACGCCTCTAATGGTAATGGTTTTTGTTCGCAGGATGAGGAGGAAGAAATCAAGTTGGAAATAAACGTACTGAAGAGGGTGAGCGAATTGTAAAACAACGACGTTAAGTTTCCCATAGTATCGAGCCGAGATATTTTAGACGACGACACGTGTGTGTTGTTGTGCCCGTTTTTATTATCGTTGATTTTTTTTCTCTTTTTCTTTTTTTTTTTTTTTCCTTTTTCTTTCGCAGTATTCGAATCATAGAAACATAGCTACGTACTACGGTGCCTTCGTGAAGAAGTCATCGCCAGGGAAGGACGATCAGCTATGGCTGGTTATGGAATACTGCGGAGCTGGCTCCGTCACGGACCTCGTCAAATCGACGAAAGGTCAGAGCCTTAAGGAAGAGTGGATCGCTTATATTTCGAGAGAAATATTAAGGGGTCTCAGTTATCTTCACAGTAACAAAGTTATTCACAGGGATATTAAAGGACAGAACGTACTTCTGACCGACAATGCCGAGGTGAAGCTTGGTACGCACTCTTCTCTCTACTTCTTAAAAAGACGTTCTCGTTTATACGTCCGTCGGAATAAATCTAAATCGGGGTATATATATATATATATATATATATATATATATATATATATATATATGTTACTTAGTTCGTATCGAACGAGAAGAGAAAACGATCGTTTTATTTCGACGGTGATATTTCGTACGCGCGGTATTATCGGTTAGGGCACGCCACGCGATCTAAGTAGCTCTCCCTCGTTGCAGTTGACTTTGGAGTTAGCGCGCAGTTGGACAGAACGATAGGAAGAAGGAATACGTTTATAGGTACACCTTATTGGATGGCTCCGGAAGTAATAGCCTGCGATGAGAATCCCGACGCTACTTACGACAATAGAAGCGATCTTTGGTCTCTCGGAATTACAGCTTTGGAAATGGCTGAATCACAACCACCGCTTTGCGACCTCCACCCGATGAGAGTTAGTCCTTTAAATAATGATATTCCTTAACGAAGGCGATTCAGACAAAATTACACCTCCTCCACGATCCAATACTCACATTTGATCGTACTCTCTCAAACCGCAGGCCTTGTTCTTGATACCGCGCAATCCACCGCCGAGACTGAAGTCCAAAAAATGGGCGAAGAAGTTTCATGGCTTTATCGAAACCGTATTGGTCAAGGACTATCATCAGAGGCCTTACACCGAACAATTGCTCAAGCATCCATTTATTCGGGACCAACCGACCGAGAGACAAGTCAGAATACAACTCAAAGATCATATCGATCGTTGTAAGAAACGCAAACAGGAGAAAGGTATGAAAAGAGTCTTGGAATCGTCGTTCTCGTCCGTCCCCTATGCTAGTCGAAGAGTACGATCTAAGAGTACGGTCTTATTGGTTTCGTAGAAAGAGACGATTACCGATACAGTGGTAGTGAAAACGAAGAGGACGAACCTGCGTTGGCCGGCGAACCATCCTCGATAGTTCAAGCTCCCGGTGGCGATACATTGAGACGCAATTTCCAGCAAATTCAAGAAGGACGAACGTTGACTCAGGATGTGTCGCCTCAAGCTCCGGCCGGTAAGGAAAAGCCGAATCAAGGTAGATCTCAGCGGGAGGTACCGGAACCAGGCCCGCCTGCGAGACCGGCCATTCCACACAGACTCATCGGTTAGTACTACTACTACTTTCGTAGTTTTACCAAAGGCCGGCCCACTTAAATTATTGACGTTTTAGTCGTGCCAGATCCGCAGCCGCCTTCTCGACCCCTACCACCGACACCTAGGGACGATCCACGACAATCCCACAAGGTTTCGACGCCACCCTCCAATCATCAAGCACCTTCCGCTGGCGGCGGCGGCGGCGGCGGCGGCGGCGGAGGTAGCGGGGGTTCTGGTGGTCAAGCTGCACCTCAAAGGAACAGTCACGTGTTTAAACCTATGGTAGGGATTTGTTCAAATTATCGGAGATTGAATACGTTCCGTTCCGTTCCGTTCCGTTCCGTTCCGTTCCGTTCCGTGTCTATCCTTCCTTTTAAAGTTTCCTTTTCTCGATGTTCCTGTCAAACCAAACATCGTGAAAAAGTGATCCAATAGTATTTTTTATTTATTTATATTTATATATATATATATAAATAGAGAAGGCACACGCTGTCTTTATCCTTTTTTGCAATTATGCTATTTTGACCGATCCAGCCGTATTCTCTGTGAAGTGCATAGTCTCTCTCTCTCTCTCTCTCTCTCTCTCTCTCTCTCTCTCTCTCTCTCTCTCTCTCTCTCTCTCTCTCTCTCTCTTTCTCTGTACTTACATACACTATGCATTTGTTCACTATATACATATATATATACATATATATCTCCATTGCACGCAAAGTTTCGTTCTACTTGCTGTTACGGCATATATAGGCGTGCACGCTGACAGATATTAATAATATTTACACGTATACAAACGCTCATACAATCACCGACACACATTCAAGTCGCCTTGCACCCGAATTTGGAATGTATTTGGTTTTTGTTTTTTTTTTCCATGTTCACACGAACCGTAGCTGCCGCCGAGGAGGCCAGAGGTAAGAGAAACACGCACACCTATTCTTCTCCTTTGTCGTATTACGTTTCAGTATCGTCTCTTTATGTTTTTCCACTCACATATATAGCTAACTTACATATCCAGTCAGTGGTCAGTATTTATTTTAATAGGATGTCGAATAATAAATCCTGTCATGTTTTATATATTTGAAACAAGTAACGCATAGACACTGATTGGTTATTAACTTTCCTGTATATGCACTAACTGTCTGTCTTTACTCGTTACTTCAAACATTCTCTATCGCTTGAGCACAGCATTGTACTACTTTACGCCTCACTCCGATCATTTGACTGTGGACTCTTTTACACGAGTAAAATCGTACAATGTTTAGATGGCAACAACACGTTTGTTGGTGTTTCGAGAATCGTCTTAGGCGGTGCCTCGTTGTGCCGGGAAAATGACCAAACGCTTTTAAAGCGCGTCTACGATAAAAAGAAAGAAAAAAAAAAACAAACAAACAAACAAACAAAAATTGTACGTCATCGCTTCCTTAAACTCGTCAAATTTTATTCGATTCGTGTAATGGAACGCCAGAATCATTCTAACGATTAATCTCTCGATAACGAGAATCATATTGCGTATGATCATTTCCTTCGCAGCGAAGTAAATTACGAAATTGGAGTGTCCACGAGCTCGTTGCTTACAAGTGCAGCATTACTTTTCCCTATTACTTTTCTGCCACATTTCTGCCACTTTTCTGCCTTTCCGCCTTGTTTGGCTGTCCAGTGGTGGCTTTTAGTATATTCTCGGAGGTGTCTCGGAACAGTGACTAACGGGGTTGTGCGTGTGTGCGTGTGGGTGGTAGGACTTGGACATGCTGGCCGCTCAACTCAACGAGCTTGGTGTGTCACAGGGCCCCGAGGCCCCGCCTAGGCCCAACAGGCAACATAAAGGCCCTCCAACAACGTCAACCTCGAATTCGGTCCAGCCGGCGAGCGCTAACGAACAGAACAACAAACAGATGCAGCAATCCTCCAGTATACTCGATCAAGTAAGCGTTAAAATCGCGTGCGCGGCTATGACGATGTTGTATATTGTTAAATATTTTCCTAGATTCGTCCTCCTTTTTTTACATTTTTCTCGCCCCCCCCTCCCATCTCGTATCTTCCTCTCTCGCGCTTTATCCCCCGACCTCCTCTTCGCGCGAAAATATTTTACAGCGTCTTGTGCCTTGTTTAACAAAAAGAAAAAAAAAAAAACGAAAAAAAAGAAAGAAAGAAAAGAGGTAAAGGAATGAAAGTCACGACGACGGAAAAAGTCGACGACGTGTTTGAAAAAAAATGTCTTGCGAGGGGGCGATGATGCCGAATCAAAGTGCCCTTTCTTTTCTCATTCTAGGCACTGTCGATCGAGAGTGACAGCGACGACGATCTCGAGGATGCTGGTAGTAACAATTTGAGGAACGATGGTACACTTCTTGCTAGCGATCCGCCTAAGCCTCTGTAAGTAGGATATGATAATTTATGGAACATGTAGCTCTTATGGCGCATAAAATAATTACAAGAAGTGGGTCATGTTCGTCCGCCGCTAGAGTGTTTGCGTGTGCGTGCGTGCGTGCGTGCGTGTGTGTGTGAGAGAAAGAGAGACGATTCGTAATGGAAAAGGGTGGTTTCGTATCATAACGCGAAGCGGAAGAATATGACTTTTGAATGTCGACGCGTTTTTCCCCCATTAATATTAATGCAATTTATTTCGTTTCATCTTCCATCACGTCCATTCCGTGCTTCGACATACGCTTTATGTGGCCGCCGTTTATCGTCGCCGCATGGTCTCGCAACAAAATCCCAACGCATACCACGAATCTCATCATGCTCATCGTTTCGCATCGTACTTCGCATCTGATTTTCCTGCGGCAGTCCCGAATTTTCTCCTTTCAGGCCATCGTCGGATTCGTCCTCGTCGTCCTCGCACAACGCACAGAATTCGCATCACGAAGGTAAGCCAAAAGGTAGGACATCGACAAAGAATTATTTATTACGTTTTTATTTTATAAATTACAACATATATATATACACACACACACACACACGAGATCGAACTGCCATCGAAAAGTTTCCCCGCGATTCGTGTAATTTATAATGCTGCCGTTGCAGGTAATAACAACGAGTGAGCTCGGATGTTTATTTTTTATACTTGTACTTTTACGTATCCTTCAAGAAACTTTTCAGTTGCAATACTTTTACTCGTTTCTTTTTTTTTTTTTTTTAATTTATTATTCTTCTTTTCCCGTTAAATGCCATGCATAAGATCGGGTATATTTGACGTAGAATCTCGATTATAGAATCTCGATATCTACTTCTCGTAATAGACGTACTTTATTCGGATTCCATTTTGTAGGTGGGGCACCCAATCGACCATTGCCACCGACGCCAGATGAGGAAGAATCCGGAGATCGTACACTAGTCATGAAACGAGTGAGTATAACTTTCGAGTCCGTTGTGCAAGCTAACAAATACCCACGTAGCTATATTATCTTATATTATACGATATATTCGATCTATGGAGAGCCACTAATATACCGGTACAAATTGATATGTACAGAGTGTATGTGACCTATACATTTGTTCTGTGTAATCACGTTTTGGTAGATTGCGCAGAGCGTCCGCCGTCTTTTCTTTTGCACGAACGAGCCGCTTAGATACGTCTTCTCTCGTTCTTCGTACTCTTGTTTTTTTTTTTTTCTTTTCTTTTATTTTCCTTTTTTTTTTTTTTATTTCTTTTTCCCTATTACGTTCCATCGTTAAGGTAAAAAAAAGACGTCTCTTTTGCGGGATTTAGATTTTATATTTACGCGTGAAACGAACGTTGTTTTTAATCCAGTACAGTGACAACTGCGACGAGCTACGGATTTTTAAAACGAGTCTTCGAAGAGCCATTGATCTTATCGTTATCGCAAAGAGTTCGGGTTATTCGACGCGTGTATAGATCTAACTCTCGGAATATATTTAACGAGAAATTACGATTCTTCGAACGAGAGAAAGGAAACGCGGACGACTGCGTAGCTCATACGTTTTATTTTATTTTTTTCTGCACCTATCTCGTACATTGACTGATATCCGGAACTAATTCAATGGTATTCGTTCGCTCAACCCCTACCCCCCGCCCCCCGCCGCCGCCATATGTTCATGATCAATGACTCGCCGTGACTGAACCTTGTACGTTGAAAGAAAAATACTGTGGTGCACTGCCTTGTGTCTGTACTTTTGTCGCTGTCGTACGGTATCATCCCCCCCTGCACCAATCATACACGATCGATAAATACATTCGCCATCGTAGACTATGCTGCACCGATGGTGGAGACTCCCCTTAATCGACCTAAACACGAACGCTTTCCTTTAAATACACTGTATACATATTTACACACACACACACACACATATATATAGATATATATATATATATATATATATATATATATACGTTAACGATACGATCAAAGACACTTTGCCGGAAATCTTTGCGTCTTTTTGTAAAGTAAAAGACAAAGTGTTTACCTAAAGTAGAAGAGACAAAGAAAGGGAGGGAGAAAGAGAGAGAGTGTGTGAGAGAGAGGGGAGAGAGAGAGAGAGAGAGAGAGATAAAGAAGGAGAAGGAACTTCGATCACAACTTCACCACCGGTTAGCAAGCTTAGTCGTCCTCTACAATGTCGTTACATTTCCACCGCATAAACTAAACAGCACCTGATCACCTGTCACATTGTTATTACCGCACGTATCTTTTTTTCTTGTTTTTTTTTTCTCTGTCATCGTACCATTACCCTCGTCGTCGTGCGCGCCTTTAGAAACTTAGTCAGACATCAGACGATCGTGCAACGGCTAGCGACAACCGCCGCTCAGAGATAGACGAGCAGCTCCTTCTGAAGGAGTGGGACTTCACCCGCTTCTTTCAGGGTTTTAACGAAAGGTTGGATAAAATGAAACAGGAGCACCAGCAAGAAGGGGCGGTCGGTACGAGCAAGTCTGGCAGCGAGGATCGTTCCTCTTCTTCCGGCGAAAGAACACTTAAGAGGCAGGAGCAGTTAGCGCGTAGGAAATACGAGCAGCAACAGCAACAGCAGCACCACCACCAGCAGCAGCAGCAGCAACAGCAGCACCATCTTCATCAGCAACATTCAAAGCAGCAACAGCACCAGCAGCAGCAGCAGCAGCAGCAGCAGCAGCAGCTTAAGGCGGTTCACAGACGACAAGAGAGCGACTCGAAGCTCGGTAACACCTCGAGCGCGTTCGCCCGTGCATTCCGCCGCGAAAATTCGGATTTCTTTCCGTCGACGAGGCACTCCGCTTATCTACAAAAGTCGGACTCCTCGAGGTCGAGCATATTCGCGAGCGGTAATCGACGCGGCAGCGAGATTAGCGTCGCAGGTATAGTCGGTAAGAAGGGGAACGCCCTTAGTACCGGCGAGCCCGTCCTGACGGACTTTTCGTTTGGACGCGACGGGCCACAGAGGCCGAGGAGAGAAAAGACAGAGAGCGAGATCGTCTTTGGTAACAGGCACGAGGCGAGGAGACTCGACTTCGGACGCAATAAAGACGATACCACAAGGAGACGCAGTTGTAGACCTTCGGATGCGGCGGCCCTAGCCGCCCCGGATGACGCGGGAACGATTAAATCCACGGCCAGTACAACGGCTAGCGAGTACAGCCCTGTTGTTACCCAGGTCAGTCCCACCTGCGAGTCCTGCCTGTGTGCTTGCCTGAAATCTACCCCCATCCCCCCCGCCTTATCTTCCTACGTCGGTTCGACCCTTCTTCCGATGACTCCTCTCATCGCCACCTTTTCCCTTCGCGAACTCGACCTTCTTCCCCTCGCGCGACCTTCGCATATCACACCCTCCGGTGTCTATCGATATTCGATTTATTCTCCTCCCCTTTCTTTCCTACCCATTTTATTTCCACTCGATCTACTCGATCCATTTTAATTCTCTATTCTCGTTCGATGTCTCATTTATCGAAATTCAGTCCGATCCCTTGCGAGTATTTCGATACCGATACCAAATCGATGATCACCAATTTTAAGATCGTACCTTTAGCTGCATCGTGATCCTCTTTTATTTGCGACGTTTCGATTTTCTTTAGTAAGAGAGAGAGAGAGAGAGAGAACAAAAATTAAGGACACGCTTGAATCGTATTTACGATTAACGCATAGTTGCAGCTTAGACCGTTAGATTTTAATTTAGGACCTAAGAGACGAGATTATTGATAGACACCGTTCCACAGTACCTGATTTTTTTCTCCCCCTTCCCCTTTATTTTTACTTTTTACATTTTTTAATCCATTCTCCGACATCCAACGGCATATATAACGTTCACATAGAAGGCTAGTCAGCTACGCTCGAGTTTTAGGCGCATAATAATATCCTATACCTCCCTATATCATCGTTGATTTTCACAGTTTTGGATACAAGTAGCAGCGAGATATATTATATAATTACTACTAGTGCTACCAGTGCTATACTACTATTACTACCAGTATCTCACTATCGCCACTACCTTCTCTACAATATCAGTAGATTCTTTGATTGATTCGTGCTAAGATTCATCGAGTCTTTCGACAGTAATTATAGAGATATAACGGATATGTTCTTTAACGATAACCACTACTACTACTACTACTACTACTACTTCTACTACTACTACTACTACTACTACTACTACTACCACCACCACCACCACCACCACCACTACTACTACTACTTCTACTACTACTACTACTACTACTACTAATATTTCCATTTTTTTTTTCTACGATCTCTACTTAACCATTGCTTAGGAGAAAGGAAGTCACTTATGCTGCTAATACAATTCCTACTTTCCACGCTCTCTTCGTTGATCTTCCCGGAGAAACCGAAGAGTCCGCTCCGAATCCCCTTCGATTTGCCAGGAAAAGCACCGAGATATTTATCTAAATCATTGGATATACGAATCGAACCTTGGTACGTCAGCTGAAATTAATGATTCTTCCAAAGAATCACGGTTAAGTTTATCTCAACGCAATCCTTTGGATATTTATTTGCCTTTTTCTTTTTTCCTTTTTTGTTTTCGTTTCTTTTTTTTTTTTTTTATCTAATTTGTCAATATTTCCGGCATCGAGCGAACATCATTTTCTTCACGTTACTATTTTTATTAAACGTCGGAATTGCTAAGAAATAACGACCTTCCAATTTATCATTTTTATCATTCTCTTTTACTTTCTGAAATCAAGCGTTAAAGTTATTAAGTTTATTCACGCTTCGTTTGATTTCATTTGATTTCTATCTCTTATTAATTTTATCTGATTAATTTCTTAAGAACGAGGTGCACTAGTTAAATCGTTATTCCACGAACAGAGACCGATCCAGTATTCGATGATCCCTTGATCCTTACGATCCACCGGACCATTCCTGATCCTCAATTCCCTCCTATCGTCTAATAAGCACGCTGTAATATGGCGCAAAAAGGTGTGTACGTTTAACCGCGCGCCGAGTCCTTTCTTCAGCGACGCTCGTTACGAGATCCCCGTGCCTGGTGGACGCAGGATTAACAGCATGGAATATTTTTTTTTTTTTGGCGAGGGAGGGTGGGGAGTGAGGGAGGGAGAAGGGATTTGATTCGTCTCATCTCTTCGGATCAAAACCACGTTACGGACGCAGATTATGCTTTCGTCGCTACCGCCACACTCTACCCTCGTCGCAACAACACGTCGCGGGATTTTGAGGGAGAGAGAGAGAGAGAGAGAGTGGGAGAGAGAGAGAGAGAGAGAGAGAGAGAGAGAGAGAGAGAGAGAGAGAGAGAGAGAGAGAGAGAGAGAGAGATTGGGCTATATACGCGATTGTGACGTATATTTTTCGCCGAAATACGTCCGCATCCGTGTTAATACCTCTTTAACGTTGCAAATTTTGTCGCACAGTATTTTCTCTTTTTCCTTTTCTTTTCCTTTTCTCTTTTCTTTTTCCATTCGTCTTTTTTGTTTTTGTTTTTTGGACGAACGGTCCAACGAATCACACCAAAATCTGATAGAAATCTCGTCAAATTTTCGTACGTATTATCCGAAGGTGCCAATTTGCAACGTTAAGCCAAGCTTCTGCAATGATAAAGTGGTGTCGAAGAAAATGAACTTACGAACTCGCAAAAAAACAAACTCACATACTAACGAACGTTCTTAAGCTTTAATTGTGCTTATCATTCGACGACAAGTCTTATTGGCTATGTGGGTAAAAATTAATGTCTCTGTGACTAACTGTGATGATGACGTTTCTTTTTTTTTTTTTTTTTACTTCGAAAAAAGAACATCGTGCAAGTCGATTTGTATATGTTTCAACGCGATCAAGTCCAAATTGTTTAGAGGAAAAAATAAAAAGAGAAAATTCCAAGATAGATCGAGTATATATTATAATTAATAGTCGAGTCAATTGAAGTAATATACGAGTATGTTTTTTTAAAGGAACGAAATTGTATACGTGGCAAAGGTTAAAAATAGAGGATTACAAATCTTGTTTCATTGATGAACGTCGATTGGTTTCGTTTGGTCTTGATCGCGTTTTATAAGAGATACTTCGAGCCGCCAATAACAATATTAACCACCTGCAAAATATGTAACATGTAATTGTCGTTTTTATTTTTAATCCACGATCTTCAGAGAAACATCCGCAAAATATTCCCAGAATCTTCAACGAGTGATCCCGTCCCTATGACTGTCATAATAATAAATTACAAACTAGACTAACACACAGACACAGACTCGATCATTATCGCAAGTTCATCGAGAATTATCGAGGAGACCGAACGAACGATCGAGGAGTGACCGTGAATTCCTCTCATTAACATTCATCTCGAAAACTTTCGTGAACGAGCTTTCGAAGATCCACCAGAAGAACGACGATCCTATGTATCTTCTTCTTCTTCTTCTTCTTCTTCTTCTTCCTCCTCCTCCCCTCCTCCTCCCTCCCCTGAAACAGAGGAAGAAAGAGAGAGAGAAAGAGAGAGAGAGAGAGAGAGAGAGAGAGAGAGAGAGAGAGAGGGGAGAGAAAGCCATATCCATCAGCGAGCCCGAAGTGTTTGCGTGTGTTTTGTGCTAACAAATTTTAAAAATCATCTGCCTTGGAAAGTGCATGGTCGTGGATGAGAGAGATACATGGAAAGTGAGAAATCTGCGAGATGGGAGTAACGGAGGGGGAGAGAAAGAGGGAGGGAATGAGAGAAAGAGACAAAGTAAGGAACCCTTAAGAAGAGGAGGAAATCGACTGAGATCAGGATCAATTTCGAGAAGGACGATAATTGGGGAAATAAAAAGAGGGAGAAACGGAAAGAGAGAGAAAGAAAGAGAGAGAGAGAGAGAGAGAGACCGAGAGGAGAGAGAGAGAGAGAGAGAGAGACGGGGAACGTGACATGATCGATGATGGATCGATTTCTGAACGGCGTACGAGGCTATAATTTGTGATGATCGTGCTCCACCATATGTTGCATGACGCTTGTAACGATAGATGATCTTTGTGCCTCCGAATGTGCGATCCTTGACGGGTCGCTGCTGCTGCCTCGTCCCTTTTTTTTTATGTTTTCTTTTTTTTTTTTTGTTTTTTGTTCCTCGGCATGCGCAAAGTACGCTTGTTATTTTTTTTTCTTTTTTTTTTTTTTTAATTTCGTCTATGTGCTGTTCTAGCATGGCGCGTGTTGACGACTTTAGTCGATAATAATTGTTTGTTTTTGCCGTTTATCGCCAGCGATGATTCAGCAATTGGTCTTTGTGAAAGAACGGAAGAATGCACGATCTTAAGTTCGTATTTTTAGTACACGTAGGTTTACGATTGTAACAATGTTTTTCTTAGAGCATCGTAGCTTTTGGTCGGGAGAACGTATTAGAAAAATTTTGCACAAGTTTCAGTGAAGCACCAGACGCGCGTTGTACCGTCGATTGTTCCTAATCAAAGCGTCGATTATCGGTCACAGGAAATGTTTTGTTATTAATAGATATACACTAATACGAATATAATACGTAAGTAGCGATGTAGTATTTATATGTTTCGTGTTAAGTTTTCCAAGAGGGTCCCTATTTTCGGAATTTCTGTTTAACTTTGTGTGTGTATTCTTTGTTCTAATTGATTCAAGGTTCTTTTCTTTTTTTCCGAGCTTCGAAATTATACCGTATAATCTTTACGATAGATTATCTTTATGGTTTCGACTGCGAATTAATTCTAATATACGTGTTGTGCGTTGACTTATTTCGTATAGATCCACAGGATAATTCATAAATATAACTGTTATGTAGGTTAGTTTTATGTTATAATTAATATGTTGTCGCGAGTTAACGTCGCTCGCTACAATATTATTATCCTTTCGTACGATTTGCTTTTGATCACTGTTGCGTTATTAAGAAGCTTTACACGTTACGGGCTATATAATTTTAGATGTTTTGCAAAAAAGAAAAAAAAAAGGAATAATAAACTATCGGACGATTCAAATATCGATTTGCATGAATTTAGCTCGACCCGAGTTTATAATTTATGAAACTGTGATACTAATATTTTTAATTTCTTTCAAAGATCTTCCTTTTATTTATTAGCTTCGTTTACAAAAGGGGGAAGAAAAACAAGAAAAGAAAAATAAACGAACGAGCACTTACGTTCTTTCATTTCGCACTTTAGTTCCGTCGTCATCGTCATCGTCACCATCATCATCATCATCATCATCATCATCATCATCATCATCATCATCATCATCATCATTCGCTTTGTTCGCGATCTTCGCATAATGTTATATTCTACTTACTTATTTGTTGTTTTTTTTTTGCTCTTTCTTCATTATTGCCTGACTCTTTCATGCTATTTCGCATAGTCTTCCAAGCGTTTCTTGCACTTTCGAAATACCCTCATTTTCGTACAGATTGTATTTTCCCTTCAAACTTTTTCAATGATTCAACAACGTATTTTTTCCAGTTCCAAGTTCTTTTCCTTCTGCATAATTTGTTTTTTTTTTTCCAATTTTATAATCGTCCCGTGGACTCGGTAGTTGAATCATTGCGAATTTAAGTCCGCCAACGAGACGAAAGATTTTCGATTCAAGAACTGATCCACGGACGATCCATCGATTACTATATCTCGTCCTTTATTCTTTCCCTTATCTTTTTCTTCTTTTTTAGTTTTGTTTTTCCTTTTTTTATTTTCTTTTTTTTCTTTTGGTTTAATACACCTTATTAGGCTTCGACTGAAAAATTCGTACCTTTTGCAGAATCGAGAAGGTGGTGATCGACCAAGAGGAGGGGGAGGTGGCGCCGGTGAATTTCAAAGGTCAGACTCGTCGCCTGGTTCAAGGCCAAGCTCGGTTTTACCGGACCTTTTGACTTCGTCGCCGGGTCAACGTCAGGACAAGTCGACAAGCGAGGAGGTCAGATACACTCGTCTTTGCTTTCTTATGTTTCTTTTCACATTTTCTCTTTCACGTGTATATATTATATATTACAGTACTATATATTATATATACATACGTACCGTCGCTTATATATACTATACATGTATATATGTGTATACAGTCATAAACATTACATTGTATATACATATATCTCTATAAGAGCACACCCGCACACGCTTAACAAAGTCGAAGAAATCAAACCTATGATTTCTGCGTCACACAATGACGACACGCAATTCTAATCGCGCTTACCGCTCTGCTAAGTCCAAGTCTACGCGAAGTCGGATATAACGGTTTTGCAGAATTTTTTAAGACGATATGTCGAAGAAGATCGTGATCGAATTATAAGCGTATGCGTTAACATTACTATTATTACTATTATTATTATTATTATTATTATTACTACATGCACAATTATTTGAATATTCTTCTTTTGTCGATCTGTTGTGTCGTGAGTTTTGTGAGCGTCGTGGCGTAGATCTTCGCGATGGTCATTGGCTGCGTTTGTTCACTCTAATTGTATATGTACTTTCATCGAGTACGTATAATGCAATCAATTATGTTTCATACTTTTCTTTATCGAGTTTTGCGTCAGAAAGTTTTCAAGAACTTTCTACGATGAATTTTTCTTTTTTCTTTTCTTTTCTTTTCTTTTTTTTTTTTTTTTTTTTTTTTTTTAAACGCAGCTAATCACAGTAAATATTTTAAGCGTGTAGTGCCACGTGTGGTCGCCAACTTGACAGGTATATGTGTCAGGTATTTCGAACGATAGTAAGCTTTGTCTATAGCGACAAAGTCCTTATTATTTGGAATGAAGAATGATCGTAAAAGAGATGCAAGGCGCATATACCGGTGTAAAGTCGGACGAGTACACGTGGAGGTGGCTTATGCTTAATGTCGGTACCTTGCGAATGCATTAGTGAATAGTCTATTGGGTGCATTTCGTTAAGCCGTTTTCGCTATGAAACTTTCTCTATATGATGATTGAATCGTCGGCACGCAGTTAGAGCAAAATTTGGATTGTTTGAACGATCGTAGTACCTCGTAATATATTTCAGTACGTATTTGTCCTAAAATGATACAAAAAAATAAAAACAAGAATGAAAAAAAAATATATATATATATATAAAATTAAACCAAAAGCAGAAGAAATTACGCAAGAACAAGATAATTGGCACGATGAACGATTAGTGTAAACTGTAAAGATACGTAGATTGGTGTCATTCGATAATCCGAGAAATGGGATTGTTCAAATAGCAAACGCAAGGCGACAACAGAAAGCAGCTACGTGATTTAGCGAGGAGATGCGCGTCAGGGTTGGGCGGGGGGTATTGATCGATCGAAATCAAATCGAACGAGATCGTCGACGAGGCAAACCCGTCGACAAATAATAACGTGCGATATTAGATAGTAGTTTAGAAGTCGATTTAGAATATTTTCTTCCACCTACTTACTACTACGTACTTTTTTACCCTTTATCTTATCCCCGAGATCGACACGCGCATCAGAAAACAGAAACGATGCATCGACTTTTTTTTTCTTGCACTTTCTAACTCTCATAGCAATTCGTGTATCCTCTATTGTCTTTATTTATTTATTTATTTATTTTTTTTTTAATATCGTAAACATTCGGCCATTGATATGTCTCAATAATAATTCCTTTCATTATTGTATATTGCTTCGAAAAATGCTCGACTTTTATATCGATTTCTCATTCTTCGTTCACGCGACTATACGAGTCTCTTCATTAGCGAATATATCTTCCTGTTTTCTGCTAAGCACGACGATACTTTTAAGGATGACAAAGATAAATTAGAGTTGATTCGAATTTGCGTAGATAAATTAGGGAGTGACCCTAGATACCACTGTTTTCTTTTTTCTTTCTTTTTTTTTTTTCAATGTCGATAAACCCGCGCGTAAGTAGAGACGTGAGCAAGACGTTTTATCGCAAGTTGAAATTATAATAACAAGCAGCAAACAAAAATTATCTCCGTTGCAATATAATCGTGAGATTGATATTTTTGCAATAAGATTCGATGTGTATTCCTTCGCTCTAAAGAAAAAAATCTTTTTCTATCATTGAAGATCGATAAATTCGCACACGTAAATATTCGATTAGACGATCGTTCATTCGGACGTGAAAATAAAAATCTGAGCAATTGAGATCGATCGATTACAGCGATCTTAAGTTAGAAAAAAAGAATGGATCTGTAAGTCGCGAAGGATGATTGAAATATTGGGCCGTTATAATCGATTATTAAATTGAATCGAAATTACGCGAATGACACGTCTCTTCTTACCGCGAGTGTCCGCGTAAGCGGATATTTCACGTTTGTCAGCGTGACTAATTCAGGATTATGTTGTGTGTTGTGGGACACGCGGGAGCTCTAACCCGAAGGGCAGGGCCCTCTACTGACCATCCCATTCCCAATACTAATTGCAATGTAAGTATTTATTCGTCCATCTACGATTCAATGTCGCTTCTTTCTCTTCTCTCACGAGAACTCTCATTTTTCGTATACTCTGAACAGAACATACGATACGCGAACATTTAAGGATTGTCGTGTATATCGTGTACATGCGTATACAGTTTACGTACATATATGCGCCTACTCGCCGTACACGCATATACGTACGGATATATATACGTATTTACGCGTATACACGCATTCTCGGTTTCTGCACTGTGCACTGCGCAAAGGAATGACGATTTTTCGTAAAGCAATACGTACGTTCTACCACCCTCCTTTTGGTTTCTGGGCTCTTTTCCTGGTGTCACGCAATGTGAAATAATCGTTAACACACGTCGCGAAACACGGACACGTTGTTTTTTGGTTTTTCACGTCTCTCTCTCTCTCTCTCTCTCTCTCTCTCTCTCTCTCTCTTTCTCTCTTTCTCTCTGTCTATCTATCTGTCTATCTATCTATCATTTTTTCCTTCTCTGTCTTTATCTATCTATATCTTCCCGATCGTGCAAGTTGTTTTTCTTACGACTTAATTAAAAAATCGTGTACGGATATTAAAGATTACGTTTACGGGATCGCATTTACACTACTAATTTAGCATGAATACGGTTTTACTTTTTCCAACTCTGTATTATTAACAACAACAACACCTACGTCTCATCGTATAACACCAGTTTAAGTTAAAGAAATGTAGCTTGCGAGAACGACGTCTGTATTTACTTTACGTTTATGCGAAATTTCATTAATGTAGACGTTTGAGTAGAGTTCGTAGAATGAAAAGAATCTCGATTAATTCGTTTCCCGAGGAACTTATTTCAAGACTAACGCCATTAAATTTTACTGCATGTTATACAGTAACATTTATTAGACCACTACTTTGCGATATCTTTCTGTCGTTTGGACTAGTTCTTCCTTTTCAGTCATTTCATCTGAAATCGATCATTTTTCATTTCTTTTTTTTTCTTTTTTTTTTTCTTTTTTGAAGCAACGTTTCCAATTTTGTTTCGGATCCTACGTGTTATAGTTCTCAGTTAGAAATAGACGTACCCGAAAGGATTTAAAGATTGCTAAATTTATAGCCCTTCGAACGGATCAAGAAGAGTATAATGTACTTTTTGTACTTTTCATTTGATCGAGAGAAGATAGGTACGGTTACGATAAGTTTAGTAATCTTTTTAATCCCTCGCGAGGAACGTCCATCAAGAACTATGATATATATACACACACACATATATATATATATATGACTCGAAGCAAATTTAGAAACGTCAGCCGAGAAAAATAAATGACGTTATTTCACATGGAATGGTTTTTTAAAATTAGTGCCATTTCCATCTTGTGTCTTCGTTCTCTGCTCGTTTGCGAGTTTAAAATTCGTCGCATTTACTTGTCTGGCTAACTTTTGTGTGGTGCGTATGGTAAAGGAATGATATCTACGTATCTTTTATTTTTTCTTCCTTCTTAATCTTCACTCTTTAAAATCGAGCCTGTCATTGATATCATATTCGGGAGAAGGGTAGCAAGATCCTTCTTCATCTTTAATCGCAACATCCCTCTCTTCTTTTCCTGCGATTCTACACTACGAAGCACGTATCGTCGGCAAAGATCGTTCGTCGAGTTCGATCATGGAGTCGTATTTGTTGCAGTATCGACAAGCGGTTAAATCACCACCCCCGTTTGCACTCCAACAGAAACAGAGATCATTCCTGACATTTGGATTCGGTGCTGGACCAGCGAGGAGAGAATCCCACGTGAACGTTAACGTCACGCCTACGAGTCACGATTTGGCCTCCGATACGCCCGAAATACGAAAATACAAAAAGCGTTTCAATAGCGAGATTTTATGTGCCGCGTTATGGGGTAAGTCAAGTCAAGTCAAATCGAGTCGAGTCGAGTCGAGTCGAGTTGGTTTCCGAGTGAACTCGGCGAAGCGAGGGCTGCGGCACGTTCGTTCTTTTTGATCGAGTTTCTTCGCGTGCGCGCGCGCACGTTACGTGGAATTAATTTATACCGACGAAATAATTTTTAGGCGTGAACCTGTTGATCGGTACGGAGAACGGGCTGATGCTGCTCGATAGGAGCGGACAAGGGAAAGTTTATCAGCTGATCAGTAGGAGACGCTTTCAACAAATGGAAGTACTAGAGGGACAAAACATTTTGGTTACCATAAGCGGTAAGAAGAATCGCGTGAGGGTCTATTATCTCTCCTGGCTGAAGAGTAAGATCTTACGTACCGACGGCCATAGCGATGTAAGTACGGACGACCTGTCTCAATGATTTTATCGATTATAGGCGCGAGAGTCGATCGCACGTTTAACATAAAAAATCGTACGTTGTAAGCCAAAAAAAAAAAAAAGAACGATCGATCGTTTGTGCAGCAAGTCGAGCGGCGCAACGGTTGGATAAACGTCGGTGATCTTCAAGGAGCAGTGCATTTCAAAATAGTCAAGTACGAAAGAATAAAGTTCCTTGTCATCGCGTTAAAGGACTCGATAGAGATTTATGCTTGGGCACCAAAGCCCTATCATAAATTTATGGCTTTCAAATCGTTCGGAGAACTAGCCCACAGGCCGCTTCTCGTAGACCTAACAGTCGAGGAGGGGACGAGATTGAAAGTTATTTATGGAAGCGCCGATGGATTTCACGCTGTCGATTTGGATTCGGCGACGGTTTACGATATCTATCTACCGAAGCACGTAAGCACTTAAGAAAATAAGAAAGTTTAACGCGCGAATAGAGGCACTCCGAGTTCTCTCTCTCTCTCTCTCTCTCTCGTGCACACTGATTTACGATTTTCCCCTCGATCGTTACAGACTCAGGGACCGATTTGCCCGCACTGCATCGTCGCCCTGCCTAACAGTAACGGCATGCAACTTTTATTGTGCTACGACAACGAGGGCGTTTACGTGAACACCTATGGCAGAGTATCGAAGACGATGGTCCTACAATGGGGCGAGATGCCTACGAGCGTCGCTTACATCGGCACCGGCCAAATAATGGGATGGGGCAACAAGGCGATCGAGATCAGAAGCGTCGAAAGCGGCCATCTCGATGGGGTTTTTATGCACAAGAAAGCTCAACGGCTCAAGTTCCTTTGTGAACGTAACGATAAGGTAGTCTCCCTCGTTGTATTCTATTTTATTTGGGCGCCATCAACGCGTTGGTATAACACACACACACACACACACACACACACACACACACACACACACACACACACACACACACACACACACACACACACACACACACACACACACACACACACACACACACACACATATATATATACACGTAACGAGGAGGCCGACTCGTAAACAAAAATCGTGCTTTTATTTCTTCTCGAAGGTCTTCTTCTCGTCGGCGAAGGGTGGAAGTTCGTGCCAGATATACTTCATGACGTTAAACAAACCCGGCATGGCTAACTGGTGATCCCGAATGAGGCCGTGTCTGGCCCCACGAACACCCCGGCGGGTTTTGACACACAATCCACCGCGTGTGTCCGGTTACACGCCATCGGCGCGCACCCTCTACAACCGCCCTTCACTGCCAGGTCTCAGCGCCATGGAAACGAGGATATGCGCCCACCAATACCGACAACATCATCATCATCATCATCATCATCATAATAATAATCATCATCATCATCATCAACATCATCGTCATAATCATCGTTATAATCAGCACCATCATCACAATAATAATAATAATAATAATAATAATAATAATAATAATAATAATAATAACAATAACAACAACAACAATAATAATAATAATAATAATAATATTAGTCAGCGTCAAAGTCGACGTAATAGTCAACGACAACGTCAACGTCACTATCAACGTCATCTCTCGACGCGTATTTACGATGATGATTACGAGGAAGAGGAAGAGGAGGAGGAGGAAAAGGGGGAGGGAAAGGGGGAGGAGGAGGAGGAGGAGGAGGAGGAAGAATTAGATGGTGGAACTTACAACGGAAGATACCGACCATATCCTCCACGGCTCTCGTTACGTAGCACCTCGGGGACTTTGACCTTTGTGAATCTTCTCGTCAAAAGGTTCCTGTGCTTTCTCGTTTGCCCGCCCTGCGGATCGCGCGGTACACCTTAACGCGATCGATCCTCCTCTGGGATGATGATGATGATGATGATGATGGTCTTTCTTCTCTCCCCTACCACCTCCTTCCACGATTTTCCATTCCGACGAGAAGATTAAGTGGGAAAAGGAGGCAAATGAAAGGAAAATAGAAAATAGAAAATAAGAAAAAAAGAAAAAAAAAAAGTAATAAACGAACCAGGAGCGCGCCCGGATGGACTTACTGTAATTCGTTGCTCGCTGATAAATCGCCGTCGAAACGTCGTCCCTTATTTTCCTCGTCGTACCGAATCGTTTATTCTCCTTTGGCAAATCGATCGATCGATCGATCATATAGGTAATCCCGAGCGCGATATTTGGTTAGATCGCGTTATTGGGAAAACGGGACGAACGCTTTCGGATAAACAGAGCGAACGCTGAAACGATAATGAATATTAGAAGGAGATCGTGCCGACGATCGTGAACGAGTTTATCGGTCGAGCGACGATTAATCGCTAATCGTAAAAATTGTTTTTTAAGCGCTAAGAACTCTTAGAAACGACGTGAGTGTTTTTTTTTTTTTTGATCTTGTACGAGTAAGAAGACGTTGGTCTTTTCCCCCCCTCCTTTCTCAGTAATATGTTTTTACTAACAGTGGCAAATTTTTCTATCGAGCACGGAGCGAAGTGACGTTTCGCGTTTGTGTGTATGGTCGAAGGCAGTCAGTCGTCTGTTTTAGGTGTATATGGACGCGCGAAAGCGCGATCTATAATGCGCGCGTCGTCTACCGATTACGATCATTCATCGTAGGTCCTGTGCGTTGCAACAACAAAAAAAAAAAAAAGAAAATTTATCGACTGCTTTCACGCGAGCGTGTGCGAGATGAGTGTCGTGTGTGTGCGCGCGCGCGCGTATGTGTGTGAGAGAGAGAGAGAGAGAGAGAGTAAGAGTAAGAGTAAGAGTAAGAGTAAGAGTAAAAGAGCGAATCGAGGTTTTCACCGGCGACGCCTAGGTGAACACGGTGAAGATGAGTTACTGCATGATACAACATAATAAAGTTAGACTTAAGTGAGATAATTACTAATGTTATTAATTGTATAGTTATAGAAGCCGAGAATTTTGTGGGCGCTCGATCGAGACGACAAACGAACGACGACGACGATAACGACGACGATGACGACGACGAACGAACGAACGAACGAACGAACGAACTAACAAAGACAACGACGAAAAAGCAAAATAGTAGAGTACCGAGACGCGAAAGATAATAAGACGATAGTGACGATGACGATATATCGACAAAGATTTATCGGCGATGACGATGATATAACGATCGATTATATGGTTGTACGTGACCGCGCGTGGGTATATCGAACGAATCGCATTTTTACAAATAATAGGTTAATTCTATTAGAGGTCTCGAGGACGCACGAGATGCGAATAGCTACGTTTTTCTTTACTTTCGAGACGATACTTTGACCGTACGAGAGACCTCTTCTTCTCTCTTATGTTCCGCTCGCACCGCCGAATATATAAGGAATTTAATAATTAATGATCAAAACTGTTCTTCTCGTCGTGAGCTCTGCTTGGCGTTCACAATTTTTACGAAGGTCGATGCGAGAGAGCGTCGAGAGAGAGAGGCGTGGCGTGGCGTGGCGTGCGTGGCGTGGCGAGGCGAGGCGAGACGATCGGTCGCGTAAGCGCCTTTAGCTTTTCTAAGAAATTTCTAACTTAGCGAGACGAGACACGCACTTTCTTCGAGTTACGGACGATCCTCCCCTTTTTTCTCCTCGTTCGTTGACCAATACGCGAATCGAGACCTCGTTTCGAAGCGTTATCGAGGGCTAATCTCATAATCTCCAAGATACTCGGCGATTCGGTGGTAAACTTTGAAGATTAAACCTTATAATATTGCTCTCATTGACGTCGGATTATCCCCCCAAGATCGACTATAACGGACTTACGGTCTTATCGGTGGAACGAAGATGGAACGAGAGAGAGAGAGAGAGAGCGAGCGAGCGAGAGAGAGAGAGAGTGAGAGTGAGAGTGAGAGAGAGAAAGAGAGAGAGAGTAAACTTTGCCAGTTTAACGAGAAAGATTCGATGTTAACGAGAGTTACTGCTACCACACAATGGATCGTATCCTAATTGCAATACTTTGTTGTTAATCGACAAATATTCGTTCCATGGAATTTTCTATAAAGAAAGAAAGAAAGAAAGAAAATATACGTATCTCAAGCATGTACTCGCACTTCTTTCTTGTTTTTGTCTTTCTTTTTCTTTTCTTGTTTTTTGTTCTTTGTTTTTATTTTTCTTTTTACATTTAAATCTAGCACGTACGGTTAGAGAAAAATGTTGGCTGGATGATAAGAGAGGAAGGAAACAATAGAAAAAACAAATACACATACGCATATATTATATACGCATGCGTATACATATATATACGTATATATATATATATATATATATGTATATGTATGTGCGTGTGAGCGTTTATGAAAATATCTTTCCTTTTTTCTATTACGAGCAGGCGGAGATTAAACGTGACGTCAGACGTGCAACGCGCGTAAAACTCTTTCAGTCGAGGCGTCAGTGAAGTGAGCTTAAAGCTTGGCAAAAACTGTTTGACAGATTGTATGCGAGAATTCGCGGCATCTTTTGACGAGATTATTTGCGCAGTCGTAAAATCGGCTTTTCCTCGAAAATCCGATGATTCAAATGCACCGGACTGGGTTATACAGGCGGCGGACTCCCCAGGATTTACGTTAAGTAATGCTCCAGCGTTTCGGCTTTTTAAATTGCATAATTTTCTTGTGAAATGCACTCGCCGTGCACATGCCTAAACGCTAAATCTCCCCTATGTGGAATAATAATTTTTCATTTATCTATTATGCGGATATAAAACTCTAATGGGACTCGCAAAATAGCGATGATCGAAGAATCATTAGTATTTTTGTTACTACTTTTTTTTTTTTTACTTTTCCTCCCCCTTTGTTTCTTCTCCCGTACTTTCCATGGAACGAATTTAACATTTTTTTATTTTCCCTTTTTGTTACACTGATCGCGAAAGCATTCATTTATCGATAATATTACATATACGTATATTGCGCTTGACAAAAATGCACGTTATATTAGTTTTATTCCTAAGATACACATAGTCCTGGCGAAATGTGATAGGTAATACGGTGACGTTACTTTTTCGTATTATCAATGAATACGATTCATATGGCTTGTCATATATTACTTTTCTATAAGCTCTTTATCAATTTCTTTCTTTCTTTATTTCTTTTTTTTTCTAATCTTTTTTTACTTGGTATCTCGATCGAATTACGTTCGAGGCCGCTCGTCGTTTGTTGGTTCCTTAAGGAAGGAGGGGCCGGAGGGGGAGGAGCTCTGGTTAGTGCAACGAAAGACTGCTTTTTAAAACGGATGGAAGCTTTTTATCGCTCGTAAAGAGAGAGAGAGAGAGAGAGAGAGAGAGAGAGAGAGAGAGAGAGAGAACGAAAGAGCGAAAGAGAGAGAGAGAAAGAGAAAATTAACGAGTGATAGTGATTTTTCGGCGAATGCTGCACGATTGTGGACGGTTATTTACGGTTAAAAGGAATTCTAATAATATTATAACAATAATATTATTAATTATCTTAACCAGTCCCGCGCGAACTAATTTTATACGAGAACTTTCCTTTATCTCCGTACCTTCCCTCTATTCGCCTTCTACCCTCGACCACACATTTTTTCTTCCTCCCATTCTCTCGACCTACCCCATTTTCCTTTTTTTTTATCCTATTCGCTTCCTTTTTATCCATTTTCTTACATATTGTCTCCCAAAGAATGGTAGTGATGTTTTTTATATTATAATAATAATTATTACCGCAATTTATTGATTACATTATTATTATAATTATAGTTATTATTATTATTATTATTATTATTATTATTATTATTATTATTATTATTATTATTATTATTATTATTATTATTACGATTATTATTATTATTATTATTACTATTATTATTATTATTATTATTATTATTATTACGATTATTATTATTATTATTATTATTATTATTCCCATTCTTATGGTTATCACGAATCATCATCAGATGCGGTATATTATGATTACGATGATTATATTATGATTACGCTGCTAAGGTCAAATATACGGACAATTCGTAATCGGCGAGGCATTTCATTTCTTCGTTCACCCTGCCCAAGGCGTTAAAAATTGGACGAATAAAAATGACCTTCCGATAACGGAGTATTTATCGATAACGAGTTTCCCCTTTTTGCCAAGAGCCGTTTAAACGGACGGTTTCGTTCTTTTCGAACGAGAAGAACTCCGTTATAAATTTGTTCCTCGCTATATAAACAGCTGATACACTTTATCCGCCATTTCCATATTATCCTTCGTTCGGATGTACATATCAATGCGGCATCCTGAATACCGTTTAATTTCGGCCAGATTGTTAGCACGTACAAATCACTTATGCGTGCGGTCTAATTACGTGCGGTCCAATTATTTGCCGAACTAGTATCTCTATAAGGATTATTTTCATCGTCCGTAATATTTGTAGAAGCATTGAATCATCGAAATATGTATCGAAAAGGTAATGCGGTCTCGCACATTGCCTGTTGCTATTCGTACTAATTGAATTACAGAATATATTACGTAGTATTATAAATAATAACGAAATAACTATGCACGATGCGACGTAAATTTATCCTTTATCGCGTTCATCGGTATTGCGTTTAAGACCGCCATTCGTTTTAATTATTATCATCATCGTTCGCGAAGTAGTAGTCGAAAATCGATCGAATATCTCGACAGAATTTCTTTCTTGTTTGTCTGTTTGTTTGTTTTTTTTTTTTTTTTTTCCCCGACATAACAAGCACAAAATTCGATAGAAATTGTGTTTACGGGATAAATTTGCGAATATTTTGGTGGTATATATTGAATCTCGTGCGAAAATTTGCCGACGAGGTGGCTCCTTCGTTTACGGTTCCTGCTTGATCGAATCTGGGTGGCTTTTCGAGCTTGGTCCGGCTTAATGGCTTACCAATTTCCGCATTCACACACAGTATGTACCACGACGTTACGAAACTATTCGTTCGACGAGAGAGGTGTATCGAGAAGCAGGAAATCGCTTTAGTCGCGACAAAATCCCACGATCTCAATCGGTTGATCACGAATGAACGGCCGCTGATCACGTCCCACTTCCTAGAACTTTACCAAATACTTACAAGTTTTCTCCGAATCAAAGACGTTTCTCTCTCTCTCTCTCTCTCTCTCTCTCTCTTTTTATCGTACGCGAACCCTTTTCATAGTTTTTTTGCTCTTTCTTTTTCCTTGCCATCAATAAGATTTGTTTACGAGAGCGAGAACAAGTGTTCGTTCGCCGATGAAAAAAGAAAACGAAAAAGAAAAAGAAAATCTTTGAACCAATTTAACCCCCTCTTGTTTATCGGCAAAGGACACGTGAAAATAACGTGCCACTACTGTGGCGTGTTTGTTCTTAACAAAGTTTCGGGATATTGGAAACTGAACGAACGAACGGTAACGCGATACTCGATTGCGTGTCTCTCTTGATTTCAGCGATAATTAATTGCGCTTTCGAGGCACGAGTCGATACAGGTAATGTATCGATAGAAATTATTATTTGTTGTAGTATCGTTCGTTGATAAATGCGTATTATTAACGATCGTTGAATTCGTTCGAGAACGTAGCGACGCCTCGAGTTTTCATTGAAAATTGAGATCGAAGATTCGATGAGGAATTCGTTAACGGACGATCGGCACAAGAAAATAAAAAGAAAAAAAAAAAAAAACAAAGAACGTATGCGGAACGTAAGCGGCGGAGACGTCGTCGAAACGAAGCAAATTCGCAAAACTTCTCCAATTCTGGAACGTTTCCATTAACAAACCGCACGCGATAGCAGCGAACCCGTAGAAACTTTCTCGTGGCGGCTCAAAGCGTCCGCAGTGACCGATTCCCACCGATGGTTTAATACGGATTAGTAAGTTGACGTGAAAAGTCGGCACGTTCGCTCGTTCGACCGTTTGGGATTAACCTTAAATCTTGCGAGGATTAAAAATGACTGCGGCTGCCTTTTTCCCCCGACTATCTTGACTGACGCGGACAGGTGAGAAATATTTTTTTTTTTTTTTTTTTTTTTATATATCCGTACTCTCCTAATGGATGGACGCGGAAAAATTTGTATTTCGTATACTACGTTCTCTCATCATTTCCATATAGAAAGATGTAGAAGAAATAATGGTTCGCCCTGATAATGAGAAAATTGATATTTGTAGGCTAATGGATCAGAAGGGATGCAGCGTGTCGATTAACTCTTCGTCGAGGTTAAACGTATCCAAAGACGAGCGGAGTATGCAAAATCAAAAGAGAAGATGAGATAGAGGTAGAGCTAGAGCTAGAGCTAGAGCTAGAGGTAGAGCTAGAGGAAGAGGTAGAGATATAGATAGATAGACGGATAGAGAAGGAGAGAAAGAGCCTACTCGATCTACTTCCTATGGTAAGTGCATTACGCATATCGCATATGCATGTGTTTCGCACGTTTAATATACATACGTTACTGTTTGATTTCGACGCTCTTATGGAAGCTCACAGTGGTGTTAGAGTCGAATAAGGTATGACTCGATTTTATACTAAATTATGATTCATATAAGGCAATAAATAAGAACCGTAAGCCGAGTACTTAGGTAGTTTTACGAAGGAAATAATAAAATTTTTTTATATCAATACCACCGCGGAATACTTTATGCAATTTACAACTTGCTCTCCGATTCGCTCACGTTCTCTCACGCACTCGCGTACTTTGTTAGCATATTTTATTTCACGTTACTGGTTATTTAAATTTTATTCGAATAGGAAAGGACACGCAAGATATAACTTAATGATTCAGGAATCATAAAGGGACGAAAGGTAACTGGGTTTAATTCTAAACTAAACGTGAAAGCCTTGGAGAACTTTGGCGAAATCGCAATAATTGCTGAAAGTACGATAACTTTCGTTGAACATTTCTTCCCGACAAATTGCAGTCATTTCAGTACATATCCGTACTAAACAGTTGCATACCATCTTTGAATCGTGACAAAGAACTCCATTGGTTAAATACTCTTTCCAAGTTTTTTTTTTTTTTTTTTTTAAATTTGACGTTACTCTCGTCGACGTCACGGAGAAACTCTTTTAAGAAAACATTTTCAATTCGGTCTTACTTTACGGATTCGTTCATATTTTATTTTTTTTTTTCATCATTCTCATCATTGGTTTTAATATTAAAACTATTTTGAAATATCTAATAATACGAAATTATCGATGACTTCGTATGTCAAGAACAATCGATTGGCGCTTAATAATATATAGCTTTCAATCAAACTGTCTTCTCTTTACTTTCTCTCTCTCTCTCTCTCTCTCTCGTTGTTCGACTACGAATACGAGAGTGTTTCTCGAACAAGAGAGATCATTACTTTTTAAAAATACCGAATCCTTTTAATCGAATCTATCGCTTTAATCCAATATTCCGGTGTAGATTAATAGATACCGAACTATGTTACGGTAATGGATCTTCAATAATTACGAAGGTTCGTGTTGGTATCCGTGAGGAAAGTTAGGCGTCGTTATTCTTCCATATCGTTGGGACGGAAGGAAAAACGACAAGAACGACGATCTGGCACGGTGCGAAATCGTTACCTGATCGAGTGAAAATCGAGGGTTCATGGAAATTAAGGAGTCTCGTGGCACATCGGAGTCGCGCATATTCATTAGCGACACGAAGCATAAACGCCCATGCTCCTCGGGTAAAGGGAGAGAACGAGAAAACTACGTTAATGCTGTGCGAGTGCGCGTCCAACGCGAGAGTCGAAAGTGTCTACTCCTTTCTAGTTTCCTCTCTTTCTCTCTCTCTCTCTCTCTCTCTCTCTCTCTCTCTCTGTTTCTGTCTCTCTTTTCCCCTCTCATTTTCGTTCTCATTGTCTCCTCTATTCAAGAACAATTCGAGTGCCATTATACCCGGAATGTTAGAACGTAAGTTCCTTACTTCTACTCGTAGACGTTCGTATTCGCTAAAGCATTCCGTTAATGAGTACACGATAGTTGTTAGAAACAGTAGAAACGAATTGTAGCTAACGGTGTTCTTCCTCCCCGAAACTTTTCTGTAATTGAACTGCCTCTAATGAGTGTGCCAAACAATACCATCGAATCCAAAACACACAGGTGAAAGTACCTTATACCTATCCACCTTATATATATCCCACCTTAAGACGAGAAGTAATAATCGAAGATTCTAGCGATTATCTCGATTGTTTCCCTATCCTAAAACAAACGTAGCTCCGTTTCGGAGGATGATCGCGTTGCTTTGAAGAGAGACGAGCGTCGTAATTTACACGTCAGTCGTTTACATAGTTACCTAACTATAAGCGCATACATATAACAAGCATATGCCTCGCGTTTCGCGAAATATTTCGAGTAGCCGGCTTTCATGCCGTTTCCACTTGCAAACTAGGTGAAGTAGACGCGAGTATATCTTTTATCTATCTACCCATTTATCTATGCGAATAAGAGCGGGTCGATTTTTATCCAAGTTTTTCTTTTAATTTCGAATTTTTTTCTTTTTCTCTTTACAATTTTTCAACGAATAAATTTCGTCAAAAACTTGCGTCAAATATCGCCGATACGAGATAGTAATTTTACATTTATTCTTCCATCTACGTTATTCAATCGCAAAATGAAACGAACGAACGAACGAACGGACGAACGAACGAACGAACGTCAGCGTGGGCTTGTAAATATCGTTTCGCGTTATTTTGAAACAAGAAAAAAAAAAAGGAATGACCGTGGTTCAACGTCATTATTCGATCCAAAATCGATATCGAATATATGGCAATATATGGGAATAGAAAATATCGCCCGCGTTATTTTCTATTTCCCTTAGAAAAACGTATTCCCGAATAAAAAGTTACCACCGCCAACGTTATAAAGAGAGATCGATCGAGACGACGCATTTTCAGATTTTGATCAAACGCGCTCTACTCGATTCCTTTTACCGAGAGAGACCGATCGGGCATTCGTTTTCCTTATTGCGAACAAAGCCGGAGAAATTTAAAAGACATTTTCGTCGCTCTTTATCGCGAGGATCTCAACGAAGGAAAACGAACATTTTCACTCTCCTCGGAGACTTATCTTTCTTGCGATAAGAAGGGACGATAGTTGACTGCGAGACAATCGGAATCGTATCGTACGTGGTACGGTAGATCGAGGAAGATGAGGATGGAGGGAGGAAGGAAGGAAGGAAGGAAGGAAGGAAGGAAGGAAGGAAGGAAGGAAGGAAGGAAGGAAGGGACCCGTTGTTCTCTCGTCGAAGTCGGTTTATCCTTCCCTGATTAGCTCGCGCTTAGCGATGATCCTTAGAACCGACAAACCAAAGTTACCCGTTAGGGGACGGTCGAACAACTCGAGGCTTACCCGGCACACCAGTGCCGGCAACGGCGAGAATACGGCCAGAGAGAGTGTGTGAGAGAGAGAGAGAGAGAGAGAGAGAGAGCAAGCGAGCAAGCGAGCGAGCCCAATAAGGGGTGTGAGTCGCGAGCGGGGTAGGTGGAGGCAAGAAGGGTAGAAAAAGGGACAGATGGTGATATAGACAAACGCTGGGTTCGCTAAAGAGGGAGAGAACGGGAATGAGGATGAGGAGGAAGAAGAAGAAGAAGAGGAAGAGGAAGAAGAAGAGGAAGAAGAAGACAGAGAGAAAGGCACGTCCCGTTCCTGGGGGCTAATGGTACGCAGACAAGTGCACGAGAGCAAACGTTGGTGTATATCGAAGCTACCTGTATAGTTCCTCTCCATGCGTCCCCGTGTAGAGGAGGAGAGAAGAAGCGTACGTGTACGTGGACAGAGGAGTCGGAGTAAGAGAAGCAGGAGGTTGAGGTGGAGGGTCAGAGAGGATCAGGGGCAAAGTGGCGGCGGAGCTGTATCGATGTCCGGGCGCGTTCTCTCTACCGTCGGCACACACGCCGGCAGTATCCTGCAAACGAGTGGCATGCCGCCTCTCTCCTGCACATGTTCGACGCCAGTTTCAGCCAGCTCCGTCTCCTCCGCCATCGCCACCACTACCACCACCACCACCACCACCACTTCCACCACCACCACCACCACCACCACCACCAGAACTAGCAGCAGCAGCAGCAGCAGCAGCAGCAGCAGCATCGCCATCATTGGCCACCACATCCGCCTGGAAAAGCTACCTACACCTGTGTCTCGTTCCATACTCTTCTCTCTTTCTCTCATCGATGCGCTCCCACGCCGTTATCCGTCCATCTAACTCTCTCTCTCTCTCTCTCTCTCTCTCTCTCTCTCTCTCTCTCTCTCTCTCTCTCTCTCTCTCTCTCTCTCTCTCTCTCTCTCTCTCTCTCGTTCCCTGCATTTTCTTACGTTTCTATGCCCACGCAGCCCTCTTCCAAGTATCATCAATCGCCTCTCTCCGCGACTCTTTTTTCTTCTTTCTTGTTTCTAGACAACCCCTCTCCCCTCACCCTCTTACATTTTTTCTCTCATTCTCGGCACCTCTTCCAATTCTCCCCGTTCGCACTTCTCATTTTCGACGCATCGATAGGGCATCGATAGGGCATCGACAGGGCATCGACAGGGCATCGACTTCTATTTCCTTCGTGGCGGTAAGGTGGAAAGCTCGTAAATGTTTTCCCGTAAAGATTAATCGTTCGGAGATGGCCTAACGGAGGTACGTTCGTTCCCTCGTCGTTGTAGTCCCTGTGAAAGGCCGTGGACGTGGCTTTGATCGTCGAAATAACCTCGATCGACTGCACGGATCGCCCGTTTCCTTCTCTCTCAGCAGCTATCCTCCCTCTTTCTCTCACCCTTCAGGTATTTTATTCCTCGTGTCCTATCCCTCTTCTACTTTTTTTTCTTCCTCTTCTTCCTCTTCTTCTTCTTTCTCTTAGTCCTTTTGCTTTCCTATCACTTTGTCCCCGCCCGGGGTCTCGACCTGAAATTCGCCGATGCAATCACGGTGTCTATTATCCGTGTAGTGCTGTCGTAGCGCGGTGACTGACTTTTTATTTGCTGCTCTCTCTCTCTCTCTCTCTCTCTCTCTCTACCTCTCTCCTTTCTTCTTCCTTTATTCCTTAAGAGATCTTTAACGAAAGAGATCATTCATGCTCTCCTCTCGTGTCTCCGGCACGCTCGTTTGCTCTCCCAAGATTATACCGACCCTCTGCCAAAGTTCCGAGTAATTTTTGGAATTTAAATTCGACTTTAATGCGTCGACGATTCTCACTTTGAACGATATATAAAGTCAATGATATAGGACAAAATGTTATAACGCTAAAATCTACGGTTACTTGGGTCTGAATATTGGGTATTGAATATTTGTTAGGATCGTTAAAATATTTAACCGTTGCCATTAAACTTTACCAACGAGAAGAAAATTTTTAAAGAACCGGTCTTTACTCTACCGGGTCCCATTACACGGTTAAACTTGCCAGGTTGCTTACGACAGGTCGCTCGGTAAGTTTTGATCAGGTGTACACGTATATTTAAGGAGAGTTGTACGGTAGGTAATCCGACGCGAATACTCGTACATCTTCTTCGAGTTGTAATATTTGTAATAAGTTTACCATCAACTACGATAACTTACCACGGAATCCTGTTCGCGATACTACTTCGAACGGGTTCAACGGTATACACGGAAGATAAAGTTCGCGCGAAATTGGACACGGAGTAGAACGAGTTTCGGGAAATACGGCCTTTTTTTTTTTTTTTCTCGAGGATTAGAAAGGTTCGGAATATAACTCGCTTTGCTATCTGCTCTTCGTCGTGATTGTCCTACGGTTATTTTTTCCTTTTTTGTTTTTTGTTTTTCGTTCCGGCCTCCGCGAAAGTGAAAAAAATTGGTCTAACGCGATGGCACGAGAGCTTTTGCGGCTTTGGAAGCCTTCGTTCGTATGGATGGACGGCGTTTCTCTCCTATTTTCTATGTATTTGCGAGAAAGCGTGAGACCGTTTGCGGTAAAACGCGCAACGATTTGCAAATGCACCGAAAACTGGCCCTCCGCCCGCTACGCACGAAAAATATGAAACGCACGAGGGGGGCGGGGTGGAACTTCGAAAAGGGGACAACCCTATTTTATACTTCCGTGCGTTCCTCGAAATGCCCGGCTTGTTTTGCGTTCGCGCATACGAAAGATACGGATCGATCGTGCTTGCGTTCGACGTACGAAATTAAATTTTCGTCCCTACGTTAATGACAAATAGAATTGCTGTTATAATTGACTTTTACGGACTTTCAAGAAACAAACGTGTCCAGCTTTATTTTGTTCTCGTTAACTCTTTTCTCTCATTTGGAGGAATTAATTAATTGCTATTTAATTCAATTCGTTTAACGAACACATAAATAAATCCCTGTTGGGGAACGAGGTAAACGTATTCGATTAAACAACGTAGGTACGTTCAAAATAATACGATATCGCGAGGAGAAGCTCGGAGCGTTTTGCGATAACGTTTAGAACGGCAAGATTACGTTGTCTTTCGGTCGGGAGAGCGACGTCATCGGAAGATTTCAGCATGACCGATCAAACGGTACGGGCGGTGTTTGTATCGCTCTTTTTCGGGGCGTACCTCGGAGCACGAACGCTTTTGCATAAAACTACGGAGAAGGACGGAAATAAAAAGGAAGGGAGACGAAACGAAGAGAAAAGGACAAAGAAAAACGAAAAAAAAAAAAAAAAAAAAAAAAAAATAGAGAAAAGCAGAAAAAGAAGAAGACGCGTTGAAATATTTCTTTCATATGACGGAGTTTCTGGATACGTTCTCATCTCTGTTTGTCGTTACGTAGCGCTTGCATTCATCGGGGTTCTCCTATCGTTCGTGTTATCAGTGAATCTGTACATTTTCGATAGCACGTTACGAGAGAGCGAGAGAGCGAGAGAGCGAGAGAGCGAGAGAGACGGATAGAGCGAGAGCGTGTGTTCCTGGGCGATGTAGCGCGAGATACGACTCGGGAGGGTGGCGTAAGTCGGATAGTGGGGGAAACACGGTAAGGGTGGGAGCGAGAGACGCTTGGGGTAGCGTCCCTCTTGTAAAGGTCCACAGGCAAGTATACCCTCGCGTCTTTCCGTATGCGTGTGTGCCCGAACAACGCTCGATTTTCGGGGAGGATAATACAAGGCCGTTGGACCGCATGACTCTTCCCTCCTCTTTCCCCTTACACTACGTAACTTTACCGAGGAAATATTCGCTTCTCGAATCAGCCGGCCACTTTTCGCAACGAAACGTGCACGCGCGACGCAACACGAGTTTCGAATGTAGTCGAACGCGTTTCCCCAAAGGATTATTCGAGAGTTCGGGACCGCGCTCTGGCAAGTGACCAAAGTTTTCGATCAGGCTCGAAAACAGAGAGAGAGAGAGAGAGAGAGAGAGAACGCCGTGACACGAACGCTAGATTAAAAAGCCTCTTTATGATGGTAAATTAATCGAATCGAGCTCGGAACCGGAGATAATTGTTTGCCCCGACCGGAGATACTTTGAGGGTAGAGAGGGGTTGCTCGGTCTAGGGATAGCTGGGGAGAGGTCGCTCGCGAATCGTTCTCGTTCTCGATGGGAAAACGAATAAAGCTCGTTTCCTCGAATCGATACTGTTTTCGTTCCTTCCTCCCTTTCTTTCGTTTCTATCAAATCTCTTGTGTTTCAGAGTTATATATATATATATATATATATATATATATATATATATATATATATATATACGTATATATCTTTTTTTGTTTCCTTTTAGTTGAAAATATCGCCCTTCAAAAGTATTCGATTTTGACGATCACGTTGAATTTGTAATTTGAAAATAAGCCGGCTATTAGTCGGAATTATTGTTACTGCATAAACTCGTCGACGGTACACGCAGTTTCAAGGAGGAGTTAGTAAAAATGTTTGCGACTCGGACTCTGGGATCACCGCTATCGCGATTTCGCATTGGAATGCGCGGAACGATCGGATAGAATGAAAATAAAGCGAAACGTGTTCCCTTAGAAAATGCCTGAAACGAAGGAAGAGAAAGAGGATGGCGAGGAAAGGGGCTGGGGGAGCAAAAAAGAAAAAAAAAAAAAAATAAACGCACAGGGTGCGTCTGTTCGCCTATGCTCTTTGTCGTACCGAAGTCTGACTCGCATATGAAAAAATAATAACTACGATTTATCGAAGAATTTTTGTTCCGAAAAAAATATCTATAGTTAATCGAATTATTGGATATCGGGTTAAGCGAATGCTATTTCGCGAAACGAAGAAAGGAAGTAATTTCGAGTAAAGTAAATCGTATTACCAGGATCCCCTTGACCATTGTGTAATACTTTTCAAATATTTATCAACATTATTTTACTTTCGTCGATCCTCGCGCGATCAATAATATCGCATTTATTTATTAGCTTAAACGTACAGCAATGGTCGAAAATAATCCATCGCGTGGAGACAGTTAATTAAATCGAGAAGGGAAACCTAGTTTGAATAATCTGACAAAATATACAGCTAAATGGTCTTAGCGTCGTTTGTATTCCAGTGATATTATCAAATATATTCTATACCCTCCGGTGTATTTTAAGCATCATACTTGTATCCATAGATTGTGCTATCTCAGCGGCGCGTTTCCAACTTCGTTTGTAATACAATAAAAATATCGTTAGTAACATCGAACGTGGGTATTTAGAAACACGAATCACGAAACGTTCCGATCGAGCGCGCTCCAATCGGCCCCGTAATTTATTTTTCTACCTATTTTTCCTAAGTTTTTTTCCTTCCAATGTTTTATTTACAGCTGTATTTTTTAACGAAGATCGACGAACCGTACCATACATCGGATAAAAGCAAAATCGTTTGAATTGCCGTATTTACGAGACGATCTATAGCGAGATATTAAAAGTTATGATGAACTTTATATGGAAATGGATCGTATAATTCGGCCAAGAGGGAGAGAGAGAGAGAGAGAGCGAGAGCGAGCGTTCGTATTAATAGAAATAGATGGTTTATTTGATTACGAGCGAGTGAAATGCATCGGATTACTACGGGTACGACAACGACGACGACAACGACGACGACGACGACGACGACAACGAAGAGGAGAAGGAGGCGGGGGAAGGAAATATACGACGGTACGTGGTGGAACGTGCTTTGAGAAAATTCCGGAAACGAAGGTGGAAGGAAAAGAATGAAAGAAAGGTTGCCCCGATCGTCGGTACTCATTTTCTAAAGAAACACGCGCGTGTCTTGATTTCGATTTCGTGCTCCACAACTGTGAGCTGCATTTCGAATTAAAACAAAACAAAAAAAAATATACAAAAAGACCGACGTTCGATCCTTCGCGGATACGTTTCGGTCTTTCGAACGTAATCAATTGTCGGATTGACCATACTGAAGATTTTTTTTTTTCGTCTGGATTCATAAGAGGGTTTTACGATATCTATTAGTATCCCATTCGTGAAATTCGTTATATAATTCTTATACGATCTATCGATTTCAAATGGACCGATCGAGATATTTTATTAGAGATATTTCGAGGATTTGTATTTCTCTCTCTCTCTCTCTCTCTCTCTCTCTCTCTCTCTCTCTCTCTCTATCTCGATAATATCTGTATATTTAATGAAATAAAATGTAGTTGCTCGTACATCGTCCCCTATCGTTGTACGTGTCACACGTTCGATCGTTATGTACGTCCTGTTTTATATCGTTGTTCGTAACGAGATCGATGATCCTCATGATCGTGAAAAACATTCCGGAGAAGGATGTACCGTTCTTTCAGAAATTATGAGAATGACCATCGACCAATTTGTCATGTCTCGGTCGATCTTCTCTTGATCGATTAAATGCATCGATCCTTTCGAAGGGATGAGAAATAAAACCTTGGAAATATTACGAGACAGGCGACAGTGATAAAGATGGCTTTGAAAGCATTCTAACTTACTCCTCCTTTACTTCCTCCGCGTGCATCTACATTTAGGTATATTTGTATCCTGAAAGTATACTCGTGGAAAAGGATGGGAATGCTAAGCAGCTGTCGATTTAATGGTAACCTTAATGTCGAACAGGGGAAGTAAATCTTTCGATGTTTCGTGTAGAGATCTCGACGAACTTATCGGACGTGAAAGAAATTTCTGAAGAAGGATTAAGAAGCATATCCGGTTTCTTCCCTCGGAATCTCTTTCGAATTTGCGATAGGGACCATCCAATCCGTCTTCGATCGAATATATCCTCTCCTCTCGAAAGAGGAAGAAAGGGAGAAGTTTTTTCTTTCCTTCTTCCCTCCTTCCCTCCTTCCTTCTTTCTTTCTTTTACTTCTACTTTTACTTCTTTTTTTCTTCTTCCTCTTCTTCTTCTTCTTCTTCTTCTTCTTATTCCCCTCGTTCTTCCTCGTTCGCGCTCAAAGGACTCTCGCGTCGCTTCGGCGTTTATCGACTCTTCCGTACATATCGGTAGCGAATTCGCGATACCACGATAAATGAGCGAAACGCTGCTTTATATTCATCGAATACCACCGATTAAACGTCGCCGAGAGAAAATTTTCCTTTTCTCGAACAATTCGGTGTGATTGGAATTTTCAAGTGGATCCTCTTGGGCGATCACCATCCGAGGAGAAGGGGCGGCCTTACCGCCATTTCCCTCTCGTTCCCGTCGTTCGAGTGCGAGGATGCAGACGCGTCGGATTGTACTACCACGACGGGGCCGCGGGTTCTTCGAAATTAATGAAACTGAAATTCGACGAGAGTTGAGTTTTCTTTCAGCGGAAATCAGGGAAATCTCTATCGATCCCGTTCTACGGGGCGCTCTCTCTCTCTCTCTCTCTCTCTCTCTCTCTCTCTTTCGTCCTCACCCGTTGCAATTAACGAATCACGAAGACTTTACTCTTTCATGAGGCGAAACGAAGGGGCGGGAAGGACGAGGGTGAGTTCGTTGAACAGAACTGGAAATAGAAGTGGGGGATTGGGAGCTTTGGCAGGGAGTCGAGGCTACTGCTGCTGGATATCGAGAGAGACAGAGAGAGAGAGAGAGAGAGGGAGGGAGAGTGAAAAGGGGTTGCAAGGGAGAGAGAGATAGATAGAGAGAGAACAGGGGAGAGACGCGCGAGGTAGAAACTAGTTGTCGCGGAAATCGATTTTCCCTGCTGCTAAAGGGACGTTACCCAACGGAATTTGTAACTTAATATTATTCGACGTTGCCATTCTCACGCCGATTGTTACTTAACAATGCCAGCTACCGTTCGAGGTTAAAACTTTGTAGAAAATGAAAGAGAATCCTCCGTCGGTGCACCGGTAGTCTCTTTATCTCTCTCTCCCTCTCTCTCTCTCTCTCTTTCTCTCTCTCTCTCTCGTTCTTTTTCTACTTAGCTACAAAGCATTCTTCAGGCCATTATGTTTTATCGATCTCACTGATTTCATTCTCCTCTGAAGAATACGTAATTGCCTTTTCAAGACCGCGCTTGTGATATTACGGAGATGGATGTACGTGGTTACTTGGATAGCGACGGATCCGGCTAGAGACGATCCTCCCTACCGAATCTCATAATTGATAGCGTCAGAACGATGCGTGCCATGGAACCTTCCGTTTCTATGAAAACCGATGAGAAATTCTGCTGAAAGGATTCCTTTTTATTTTCATCGTTGATACCGTCGTTTAGCGAAAACTTTCTATCGTACGGTTTAGCCACGTAACATTCCTATCTACTTAGTTATTTCTTCCTCTCTTTTTCGATATTGTTTCAGAGAAGCGAGAGAGAGAGAGAGAGAGAGAGAGAGAGAGAGAGAGAGAGAGAGAAAAGCATAAAAAGGTAAAAAGAAAAAGGGAAGAAAAAAAAATTGTATTCGTTTCGTAGCGCTGGTCGCGTTGATCGACCAGGGAAATTGTATCGTTCCTCTCGAGTCACGGTTTAATTGTTTCAAATTGTTCAGACATCTCTACGCGAAGCATTTTCCAGAAATACCATTGTCGAGAATCAGAGATTGATCTTGCGGAAATAGGCTACACGAACGATATATTTTTCCGATTGCTAGCGATACAATTTTATCGAGATCAACATTTCAGTAATCGAGATGTGGCCGAGCGATTCCGTCGATAGATTTTCAAGACTCCGTTTTCACGTTTCTTTATATAATATCTCGAGATAATATATTCCTTTTCGTTCTTTCATTCTTATTATCGAGAAGAAACTAGATATTATCGGTTGTCATTACTAACGGCATATCGACGACGTCACCGATCAGACGACGACGACGACGACGACGACGACGACGACGACGACGACGATCGAACGATATTTATTATATTACGTTTTTATTATTGTCTTGTGCTTTCTATTTTGTTTCTTCCTTTGTCAATTTTTTATGTCCCTCGTGGGATATAACCGTCCGACAGTCCATTTTTATCGGCGGTGACATATTGTTTTCCACTTTATAAAATCGCTTTATTCCTCTTTCGCACCGTGCCCGATGCGACCTCCCCGAGTAAATGAGATTCCAAAGTAATTCATTTTCTTTCTTTTCTTTTTCTTTTTTCTTCTTCTTCTTCTTCTTCTAATACGTGCCATGAGAGAGCACGCTCCGCTGGAACAATTTCGTTCGCATTACGATGACGCATCATTTTCTTGCGATCGTATTATTTGCCCCTTTCGTTCGGTTTCGTGAAATTTGGAAATTTATACGCGGGGAAAACTAAAACTATTAATAATTCTTGATAGTCGACGCGCAGAAGCGTTCCCTTTTTCTCTCGCTATTTCTTTCGTCGTTCCTTCCCTCTTTTTCTTCTTTTCCATCGTTTAAAGGACCTCGTATACGCGTTTCTTTTCACGCACCAAGCGACAGAACTTTCGTCAACGCGGAAGAAACTTCGTTTAAAGCTTGACATTTCTCTCAAAGATTAACCTACCTCCCCACCTCTTCCCCCCCCCCCCCCCCGCTCGAAGTTGGTTTCTCGCAAGGTTTTACAAAACTAGCTCGAACGATTGTCCTAGGCGTCTTGGAAAAGAAAAAAAAAAAATTTCATGGATTACAATTTTCCATCCGTAATTTTCGATGCGTCCCCATTTGGGAGATGAGAAGTAAGAGCGAGTAAATAATATATATTCGTCCTTCCATATCAAAATTGGGTCGTTTGATAAAAGTACGGAGAACCGTTTGACAAATAGAGAGTGGATTCATATTAGAGAGTGGATTCTAGGATTAAGAGAGAAAGAATAAAGGCAAGTGTTACAAAGTATTTTATCGAGGTGGAAAATTACATGAACGGCGCTACGCGATGAATTCACGTTAAATCCATCGTTAGCGCTTCGTTGAACGGGAGTTTTTGTCAATTTCTCGGCAAGTCAAGTGGTTACACGGTACCGAGCAAAGTACCTACTACTGCTCATTGCTACCACTCGAAAATTCCTTTTTTCCTCGACACGCTTCACCCGCCTCGCTCGGGCGTCGCCACCTCGTTTATTTCTTTTCTCTTTCCCTCGTTCTCAAAGGTAACATTTTTCTATGCGCATTTGACGATTTTAACCCATTTTATAAACGCAGACTGATCTCGACTTTTGCTGCCAGCTATCGTCAAATCTTTGTCGTCGACAACGCTTTTTCTCGAACGTAATATCATCCTCTTTCTCCCCCCCCCTTTCCCTCTCTCTTTGATTCACATTAGCATCTAATAAACTGACCAACGTCGGTTATTTCAGCGTCTCTTCATTTTTCCTTGTTCTCGGTAAATAATATTCTACTGTAAATGTAAATTCGTACCGCAAAGACGACGTATCTATCCTTTCGAGATAGGAACATTTTTATACAAGTATCCACTTTTAACCTCGCTTTATTATTATTTTTATTCCGGCCTTTCGAGCCAACGGGGCATACGCTGGATATACACATTTCCTTATACTTTGGATATGTATTTTAATTCTCAAGAATATTTTTATAACGACGTACATAAGCGAATACCAAAAATCGCTTTTTACGAATGATACTACTACTTTATCGATTCTCGTCGTCGAGGCACAAAGTACGAAGAATCCGAAAAATTCCTGGTAAAAAGCGTGCTCGAAGGAGAAACGAAAGAAAAGGATTATCATATACGTGGATGCATACGTGGATTGGTGGGTGGATGGGTAGGTACGTAGAAGATCCAACGACGGGAAACTGCGTTTTAGCCGTTATCGTAGCGCATATTTTCTCGATCGTATACAAAATCTGCGAACTCTTGACGTGGAAGCACTTTGTTCTAGTTTCGCATTTCATATCAGGCGACGTTTCTCCCGTCGTCGTACCTTTACCGATTTCTTTTCAAAGAAGGGACGATTCTTTGCCTTTCCTTTTTCCTCAAACGTTCCGCCTAGCGAGCTCGCTGACGGTAAGATCCCCGGTAGAAAGCGGTCTATCGGATGCATCAAAGTGACCAAATGCATAGCACTTGTAGGGAAGACCTTTCAACTCGCACACTTTCTCTCTTTTAGAAAACCGTAAAAGTTCAATCTCTCGGGAGAAAAAGAAGAAATAAAGAAAAAGAAGGAAAAGAAGAAAAAGGAAGGAAGAAAGGAAGGAAGGAAGGAAGAAAGAAAGAAAGAAAGAAAGAAAGAAAGAAAGAAAAAAGAAGCTGGAGGCAAAGAGAGAAATGGAAGTAGGTGGTTATAAGTTCGCCACGTTGATCCAGTCACCTATAACGGTTGGTTATCGATGACGTTCGTTTCCTCGGCCGATCGACTCGCTCGAGTTATTGCGCCTTACTTCAAGAGCAATATTTTTCTGCGCGTATAGCAATTCGCCTCTTTTATCCTTCCTCGCTTCGTATTCATGCGATCGGCGATGAGAGACAAGAGATAGAGAGAGAGAGAGAGAGAGAGAGAGAGAGAGAGAGAGCTTCGACGGCGCGCACTAGAAGGAAATAGAGATAGATACGGATATAGAAACGGAGAGAGAGAGAGAGGAGAGGAGAGGAGAGGAGAGGATGACGAAGCCGAGTCTATCGAATATCTCGATATCACCCATCAACGATCACGCTGAGTGATCACGATCGTTCGACGGTACGAACCTCTTCCTGAATAACCTAAGGACGTTAGTCGATTCTCGTATCTTTTGTGCGCTCGGATAAAGGGAAAAATATATAAGTGCGTGGGAAAGGAAGGACAGAGCGGACGATAGAGAGACCGAGAGAGACCGAGAGAGACCGAGAGAGACCGAGAGAGAGAGAGAGATAAGGGAGGGTTGAACGTTTTCTTCGCTTCGATAATAGCGTTGAATTTCTATCTGATAAAATCCGATATTTCCAATTAAAGGCAAAGATTATCGGCAAAAGGAAAAGGGGGTTTTTAGAAAATATTCCCGATGGTAGATTGTATTATATGAAGTATAATTTATTCGCGATTATATTTGTAGAGGTACATGTACGTACCTAAAGAGTCGACGCCGTTTATTTCATTGGTAATTTTGTTGACGGATTGAAAAAAGAAGAAAAAAAAAAAAAACTCCTTTCCTCGTGTAAAACTAATAATATAAAGCAATACCACGGCATCGTTTCTCCATCTCCCTCGTTTACCTTATACAATATTCCTTTTTCCACGATGATTTATCTTATTTCGTTGCTTCCCTCCTTCACATTTATTCTCTTCCTCTCGTTTTGCTCCCTTATATTCGTTCTGTAACAACCATCCTCGCCCTCTTTCGCCTTCGCCTTCCCCTTCCCCTTTCCCCGTCCTTGTAAGGAGTTGCTCTGCGGAAACAGGGAAAGATTAGAGAAGTTCGTTTCATGGATATTTCTTCGGGGGACTGAGAGTAAAATGGGAAAGCAATTTTTCACGAATGCCGAAGGATTTTTGCTTTTCGCTCCGTCATCTTTCGTTTGGTCGGTCGGTTGGTCGGTCGGTTGGTCGGTCGGTCGGTCGGTCGGTCGTCTTATCGCAAAAAATCCACGTTTCCTCTCCTTCGTATCGCAAATAATTACAATAAATTAACTTTGAAATTGCGATTACGACGTGGAGATATTTAATATCAATATTCCAAGGGGAAAAAATCTTATCTTAGAAATTTCAAGAATTTCAATTATCGTTCTATCGTTTCTCCTTCTTCTTTTTCGTTTTCTTTTTTTCGAACGAGCAGCACGAAGAAAACACCCGATAAAAGGTACGTTTTGGATTTCTTCGAGACAATGAACGGATAATTTTATCGTGGACAATGGGATAGACTTGATTCAATAGGTTGTCATCGATTGGCTCGTTACGAGTAAGCCGCGACCCTTTCCTTTCGATTTTCTAGTAAAACTTGCTCGGCTGCTTTTTCAAGACTTTCAATATTTTGTTCCGCTTAGCAATTTTCTTCCCGTCTTCTTTTTCTCGGTTTAGATATTCGAGGGGACAGCAACGAGGTGTTGAAGTAAGAGCGATTGCGAAACCAAGTTTACACGTTTTTAATAAACTCGTGTAACCTGAACGAATAACTATTGCCAGGTGAAATAACTTATTGTTTTTTGGTTTTAAAGAACATTCGATATAAGAAAATATCAAATATTTTATATGAAAAATATTTTCCTAAAGTCAATAAATAAAAGGGAGGGCTGGGAAGGGTTGGGGACTATCTCTCCTATATATTTCGTCATCGGATAACTATCTACTATACGAGAGTTCCTTCTCGCTTGGGAAACTAATAAAAAAAAGAAAACGAAAAGTATAAAAAAGTAAAACCTCACGAAGAGAAATACGTACGGTGTCGAGGTATCTATCGATTATCGATCTCGGAGCATCCCACCGATTGCATGTAAAATATCACTTCTCTCACTCTCTCTCTCTCTCTCTCTCTCTCTCTCTCTCTCTCTCTCTCTTTCTCTTTCTCTTTTTCTGTGTGTGTGTGTGCGTCTATTTCTCGAAGGCGAGCAAATGATTCGCGTAAACATCGAAGAAATAGACGAGTGCTCCTCGCTTGGGATCTTTGTGGTGCGTTGCGAGCGGATACGAAGCGAAAGGTAGAAAATTAAGTCTCGAGAAAATTTTTACGGAAACGTCTCTCGTACAAACCGTGGTACGCGTGATTGCTTTAAATGCGACGATTTTTCAATTCCTTAGAATCGCGTTTCTCGGTGAAATACGTTGGGATTTTCTTGATGATACGAGGAAACTGTCGACTTTAAATATGCACATCCTCTGCTTCCAGATACTTCTTCTTCTTCTTCTTCTTCTTCTTCTTCTTCTTCTTCTTCTTCACCTTCTTCCTTTTATTATTTTCTTCTCTATCTCGTAGACGAATAAAGGAAACAGATATATTTTCTTCGGGAATTCTTATTCCGTTAAATTTGACCGAATAGACAGGGAAGGCAGGAAAGTTTGGAAACACCCAGTGTATGTTACTCCGCAGGTATAAATCGATGTTAGTTTTTCCAACGTTTACCATCCGTTATCGGAGCGGACAAACGCGTAAATCGAAACGGCAGAGTGGAAATAATAAAGTAATGCTAACGCGATGCCATATATCGGCTATAAATAATACATAAGCGTAGAAAGTATTGGTGGATTTGGTGAAAAGTAGAAGGGATAAGTCGATGACTCGTTGGTTCGAATGCAATCAACCGTATTGGCCAGATCTCAAATACGTATCTTATTTGAAATGGAGGGATAAATAAAAAGCATCCGTCGATGAGGAGCGATTATTCTTTGGGATTTCGTCGAGAATGAAAGATCATTTCGACGGTTGAGCTTGTCCGGCGATAGAGCCTGAAGCTTTGGACGGTCACGTTCGCGAAATACGCGGTGCTTTTCGATGGACGAGAAGGATAAAAGGAAAGGTGCTTGAATGCCGTATCGATCACATCGATATATCATATACCACTGCGTTCTCGCGTACGCGTGGAATTACGTACGTGCTCTACGTGGCTTAGCTACTTACACGGGAGACGCCTTGCCTCGATTCCTTATGTAAATTGCGTCGTTTCTGCTTGACGGATCACAGCCAGACGCGGAACGTTGCATTCTACGTGTGTATAACGTTCTGGAATCGATGCATGTGCCTTCGGTTCGCATCCTTCTGAGCGTCTTCTCTTCTCTCGCGACGTCTCATCTTCCCTCTCTTTCTCTCTCTCTCTCTCTCTCTCTCTCTCTCTCTCTCTCTCTCTCTCTATCTTTATCTTTATCTTTATCCTTCTCCTCCTTTCGAACACGCCCACATATTCCCTTGTTTCGCAAGTAGACTACGCGAGTACGAGTGGGTGCGAGCTTTGAGAACGTTTACTACGCGTAAGGCGCGTACGAACGAGCGTTCTTTGACGCCCCGGTGCTTCCACCAAGCCAACCTGCTAATTCAACGAAAACAAATTGCCACGTCGTTAGCCTCTCGAACAGACCACCCTAGCGAGACCGTGTCTCCGTCAAACTGCATCTAAAAGAGCCCGCCAACCTACCTCGTGGATTCTTTTTCTACCCCTCCCTCCTCTCCCTCCTCTCTCTCTTTCTCCAAGATCCTCTTCTCGGCTAACGACTCGAGCATCTTTCTCCCTTCGTTCGCTTTCCGCGTCTATGTAATCCTTCTACGTCAATTTCCTTTTCCCTTTTATTTTTATTTCTCTCTCTCTCTCTTTTTTTCTCTTACATTTGTTTCGTTCGGTTTTTTCCATTTTTTTAATAAACTTACGATCGTGCTCGTTAATATCAATTCTAACCGAACAACGTGGAAACGAAAACTATTGCCACCCACGCGAGATGGATCGTTATTTCGGTTGATATTTATCTCGAGAGACCCTATATGTTACCTTAAAAAATTTTTCCCTTTTATATATAAATACTACGCCCCAACGATCGTTGGGGTATGGTTAAGCGAACAAATTAAATACCGACGTTTGATTTACTTTATTTTCCCGCAAATGACGGTCGATGTAGGGGTTGTTAACGAATAACGAATACCAACGTAATTAAAACTTTCACATCCACGGGAAACGGATACTACTATTATTATTATTATTATTATTATTATTATTGTTATTATATCGCTACGATCGTAATACTTTGCTGTCTATATTCTTGTTCGGAACCTTCCCAGTATGCAATACCGTCTCTACTTTGCCTATCGCGCGTCATGTCTGATTATATGCTGGTCGTGACTACTGACACACATAAACGCGATCGTGCAACTCGACAATTTCCCAAAGTTCTTCGATACTGTACGTGGCACGAATCGAATCGCGTGACGTCAAGCCGTCATTTTTATTTTCCGTCTGTTCAACGTTAAACTAATAAATCGTATTACTTCCTGTTTCGTTTTCGTTAGAGGTAACTCAAATTCTTCCTCTTTTTTTTTTTTTATTCTTCTCTCACTCGAATCCATTCGTTTCTTTTCAAAGAGGATTGCGGTACGACGAATACAATTTCTACGTTAAATATTTTTTTGCGAAGGATGGGATCGTAAGAGAATTTTATGCGATTCTCTTTCCTTTTTTTTTCTCTTTTTCTTTTAAATGGAAAATAATTCAGGAAGGAATAATCGTCGAATTCGAAGAGGTAATGTAAGAGTATACAAATTTTCATTGAAGTTTCAGGCGGTAAAAATTTACCCCTTCTATTCGACCAAAACCAGTCAAATCCGGCAGCAATAATCCGTGATGTTACGTAGCTGTTTGTCTTGTCTCGTATTTTTGTTTAGATATGCCGGCCAAAGTGGATGCGACTCTTGACATCGCAGTAGCAGCGCCGCTAATTGAAGGAAAATAAATCGTTGGTCCTTAGAGTATCGCGTCACGCTTCCCTAAGGAGGGTCAAAGATTAGCACGTTTCTTCCGTTTGGGCCCGATGAACAAGAATCAGGATCCCTAAATCGTATCATAAATAAAGACCTGCCACGAAGTATCATCCTCCGAGGATCTTTTTCTCTTCGTTTCTTATCCCTTAGGATAACTCGCTCATGTATCTTTTTCATATATTCCTGTCGTACAGGTGAAAATTCTTTCTATCCGCAATCCGTTATTTCATTCGATCCTTTCTCACGTCGTACCGACGAAAGATTAATCGTTTCAATTAACAAATTAGTTTATTCGAATGTTTGCCTTGAAATACGAACGACACCCAGTGTGTACGTATGCATTTTTCTATTAGCGAATAATTTTTCATCGCGTACTTTCATCCCTGTACATTTTTTTCTCTTTTTTCTTTTTCCTTTTCTTTTTTTTTTGATTTTATCAAACCATCCGCCACGCTCTAGGTTTATCAGTATGGAAAAAGTAGTGAGGTAAATAGTAAGATACAGGGAGAGGCAGGGTACAGGTAGAAAAATTTCGAACGAGAAAAGGAGGAAAAACGTCCGGGTGATGTACGACGGCAAGGTTGTATGTTACCACAAGTGCATTTAAACGTATAATACGCGTAAACAACGGAGAATACACGCTCGATCGTAGCTATAGAAACGAGCAATATGTCATGCGGCAAACGAACATTTTTCTTCTTTTCGTACGTACATATCTATGTATCTACCTTCTCGTTACTTTGGTCGTTTTATAACAAATATATTTCCTGCCGTTTATATATATATATATATATATATATATATATATATATATATATATATGTATGTATGTATGTATATATATTTTCACATATATACGTAGGTACGATACATGTACATACACGTACAGATACACGAATTTGATTCTCGTATCGTTTCAAACGGACTTTTATGTCAGAAGAGAGAGAGAGAGAGAGAGAGAGAGAGAGAGAGAGAGAGAGAGAGAGAGAGAACAAAAAAATAAGGTAAAATTATCCTTTTGCTATGGCACGCGAACAGCATAAAATACGAAGCGTCTTTACAAAGAGGATTACGTTAAATTTTCAAATGGAAATAATATTTTCCCCGTGTTTTTCATTATTTTTTTTTTTCAAAGAGAATGCATTTTTAACGTATCAATGGATGCCAATTAT